>OW388299.1:54725971-54793822 GCA_936450465.1 Gibbula magus
CAAACTGACAACATCAAGCGTTATATGCATACACATGAAATTGAGGATACTCAATATCTTAATGTATAAAAGTATCCACACCCCTCTATACCAATAGTCTAAAGGAGCGACACCCGACATATTGGATTCGTTTTCAAACCTCCGATTACATTCTTGGCTTATATCTCAAATTATTCACATTGTCATCTGAAATAACTTACCGTCGATCATTATGATAAGGCCATGCTGTTGTTTAGTCTATGGACTTGAAAGCAGAAATATAATGGACGGAGGTATAGAGCGATAATTAAGATTTCAAAGACTGTATTTTAATCTTAGTTTGCCTATTCCTTCTGTGTATAAAGTAAAAGCACTTATACAGTCCATGCTCCTAATTTAGAAAGTCTAGATGAAGTAAATTCACAGTCATGTCGACCCAACCTGACCTGCACTCATATACCGAGAGCACAGGATATTGACGATACCTAATGTCTTACAATAAACAATGTTTGTAAGAGTATCAACACACAGGAACTCGATTTCGTAATTAAAACGTATGTTAAGCGTAGGTAAAACGTAGGTAAAGCGTAGGTAAAACGTAGGTAAAGCGTAGGTAAAACGTAGATAAAAAGAAACCTACCCCCTATATAACATAGAGTAAAGTTACTCTATGTTCTATAGTGGATAGTTTTTTCACCTACGTTTTACCTACGTTTTGATTACAATATCGAGTTCCTGTGCATCCATACCCTCTATACCAATAGTCTAAAGGAGCGACACCGGCCATATTGGATTCGTTTTTAAACCTGCCGATTCGACTACATTCGTGGCTTATCTCAAATTATACACATTGTCATCTGAAACTTATATTTATTACTCAACCGTGGTGAGATCACTCATTAGATAACAATAAGTTGGTTACACACATGTGTGATACCACCGCGTGCTGCCGTAACGTCATAATCGGCGCGTGACGTCATAGTCGTTTTTTGTTGACGTCACAATGTTAGCCGCGCGACTGCAAAGGCGGGTGACCTATTTGCAAGTAAGCGTCACTAAAAACGACTTTCTTGCAATTCAGCGCAATTAACATAATTGAGTAATAAATAAAATACTAAACTCGGTCCCGTCTGATAACATGTTTATGAAACTCGTGAATGGCATCGGTATTTAACTCGCTTTCGCTCGTTAAAATACCAAACCATCCACTCGTTTAATAAACATGTTATCAAACGGGACATCGTTTAGTATTCTATATATATATACATTGTTTACATAAGATATTGAGCATCCTCAATTTCCTGTGACCGAGAGTGGGTCATTCAGGCTGATGTCTGGAATCTGGAGCACTCGAGGCATGGGAAAATGTCATGGGTTATCTCTAGAGTAACCACCTGGCCGAGGGAGCAGCTACATTGTCAACAATGAATTTACAAAGTATCCACACCCCTTTTATACCAATAGTCTAAAGGAGCGACACCCGCCATATTGGATTCGTTTTCAAACCTCCGACTCGACTACATTCGTGGCTTATATCCAATCTCATTAAAATCATATCTTTTATTCGTTCCCCTGGTTAAGCTTTAAAGCTTTATACCCGTGTGGATCCTTATAATTGGCAAAGGGGACACGGTCTAAAAACCTATTTGAGTCTTCTTCTCCAGCCTATTCAGGTTATGTATTGTAGATTTGATGCCTGAGGTGTCCATCCGTTAAAAACCTATTTTCGTCTTCAGGTCCTCCTTTCACAAAGCATTAAAATGATCGTAAGGTTACCTTAGTTCAATGCTAAATAATGGGAGTTAAGGTTAACCTTGGTAAAGCCAGAACTAAAAACCCAAAAGATTCAAATCTTGTTTTCAGATTCTTTGACCAATGACGCTTTTACATTGTAAGTTTGGCGAGTGGTCATTTTCGTATTTGGAATGTAGTGTAGACATATTGGCCAATGTGGATTATGAATTATGACGGCTACTTTGGGAACTTTTTATTTTCAACCTTTTATGGTGGATTTTATAAAACCTGATGAGCCACAGAGCCAGTGGATCTATGTCCATATTATCCACTGAATCGAATGTTTTAAAGGATTTCAAACCCCGATTTTATGTTATGTAAGATTTATTGTGTGATAAAGATATCATGAATTTGATCACAACTATTTATGAAAGCGGTTTTGAAATCCTTTAACGGGAAAACTTCACAGGAACTCGATATCGTAAAAAAATGTAGGTAAAACATAGGTAAAACAAACCCTACCCCCTATATAACATAGAGTAAAGGAGCAAGGGCAGCCATTTTGCCTATTTCTCTTCCTGCTATACAAGTGTCCCTCCCGTTCACCGCTACAAATGTGTGGACTACAGCTATCTTATATCTTCTCATAATTATCTATTTCTTCCCAAGCTTTTAGTAAGTAATAACAGGTAAAACACAAAGCTTGGGAAAATGCTCGACGTAATATATTTATTTTCACAAGTTTTAAAATTAATGAAGTGTAAATTTCACTTGTTTTAAAAAGAATTTTCGGCATTTAAACTCGAATTTAACGTCGCTCAATATCGACCACCTGGTCTTCTGCAGGGGTGTCACGTTACCTAATTATTCTCATAAAACGCATTCAGCATTTTGTTTTGCATATGAACCTTAAACCAGGATTTCATGGTATTTCCCCTCTAGTCCCTATTAGGGATGATGGTTAACAAATCCACAAAGTTTAATCCCCATTGACGTTGTTGGCAAAATTACAGTTTCCTGTGGTTCTTTGTTCTGAATAAAAGCCGAAAACAGTTTTCAGTGCGCGACCTCTCCAGTCTTTACAAGTGTCGGATGTTCGCCCAACCTTCCCCTGAACCTGAACACAAGCTCTAACGTTTATCCCGCTGTGCTGACTTGCACAACCCACGCACCGCGTCACTCCGCACACCGGTCTGCAGCGGAATATTCCGGCTGCCACTGGTTTGGGCTAAAAATAAAGGTCATGCAATCGCTGCCGCTCGCAGGCTACACGTACTTTAGTTTAGTTTAGCGTATGAATTATTATTTAATTTCCAAATGTGTTTTTTTTTTCTATCCGATTCTGGACAGATGTTCATGAAATTTTCAGGAATGATAAATTATATATATATGATATAATTGATACAATATGTTTGTACAGCACGTGATGTCATTTTACATTGTTTGACCACTTGAATTTACCAAAATCAGGCACATTAACCAACCCCCCCCCCCCTCAAATAGTCAAAGTATTTCATTCATGTACTATAGCTATAAGCTATGTATATTTTTCAAATATGCGTTTTTCAAATTTCTACAGGGTTCATTGTTAATTCATGTTAATTGTTTCTCTATATGTTTTACATATTTTTAAAAAAGTTGTAATAATTGTTCGGACCTTTTCTATTTAGATAATATTATCCATAGATTATTATAATAACGTCAAACATTGATAGTATCTGTCAGGTTTTATATATATTTTCTTGAAGAGAAAAAGACAAAAACGCACATTTACACTTAAATGATAGTAATACAATCCAAATAAACAATAACAATTATTGATACTATTTATACTTGTAATGACATTGATTGACATTGTTTAAAAAAATCTGATATATCTAATGCACCTGGTGCCAGTTGTCGATTTACATTTTTAGTTAATTTGGTAAATTATCTGAATATAAAAATACGATATCCTCTTTTGCTAGGATATTGAAATGTAATTCTTATTGAAAATTCGTCATCTGTTGGAAGATTATGATTTAGAAAGCAATTGACTGCTTAGGTTCAAAAGTTTATTGATTATTTTTAAATAGGTCTAACAATTCTTACTTTAAAAAGAACAATTAATTTATACAGTTTACAAGAGGATGTGATAAAATATTATTAATCTTGTTAACTTTACATGATTATACATTATAACAAGCCATAACCCACGTGTTCAAACGCTAGTTACCGCAGGAAGCATGGGAAGGATCTGGCAAATTCTAAAACGCAGAGAGGAGGTCAAAGGTCACTGTGGGCGAAACGAGACATGCGCATTGGCGCGATTGAGTTGTTCGCCATTTTAAGCTTCACATTGCTAGTTTTAACTATTGCACACGACCCATAGACGGTGTTCACTCCTAACCGGGACATTTAAAAGAGTTTGACATTGTTTTTGATGACATTATCATTGAGGGAACTGAGTGAGACAGACATTGGGGCGAGATAGGAACTGGTTGGTGAACTTTCCAGAGACTTGTGACAGTCTGTGTGTCGTGTCTGGACCTCTGGACAAAGAGAGCCGGTAAACATCTGATTCGTCGTCAATATCATCAAACACATTTATTTGGTAAATATGTGTGTTTTACATAAATTTTGCATCGCTTGTTTTTGTGCTTGTCTGGTGACACATGCTGTTAATTCTGACGACGTTGACCACGAAGCAAAACAAGACCCGAACCGCGTGGACCGAATCAATTCTACTGGATCACGTGACCAACATGTGAAAGATGTGAAGCACGTCGGTAAAAATGATCAACATGGCAAGTCTAATATAACATTTATGGAAGGGCTGCATTATGTTCGAATGATATTTAAGAAGTTTGGTAATAATACATTTATCAGTGCTGAAAACTTTGAAAAAACTCTTTCATGAATTAGAATATGGTCATTCTGCTAATCATGATGATCATGATGAAAGCCAATATTCACATGATCATGATGAACACAGTGACCACAACCACACAGATCACTCGGTCCACGATCATGATCACTCAACCCACGATCATGATCACTCGGCCCACGATCATGATGATCATTCTGAACATGATGAACATGACGATCATTCGAACCCTGACAAAAATAAAACAGGGTGTTCAAATAAAACTGAACAAGTTCATAATGACATGAAGACCCCAAATAAGACAGTAAATGAAGGTGAGAAAGATGAGGTTGAAAAGAACCGACATAAAAGGACGACAGAGATACATCAAGACCATTCCGACTGTCTTAATGCTAAAGATGTCCTTGAACTTTTCAACTTAAATAATAAAAATCTCAATTTTGAACAATTTCTCTACACATGCCCAGCCTTGTTATATCAGCAGATAAATCCAAAGTGTAAAAAGACTGTTTCAGAGTCTCATATATCTGAATCGTTACTGAGGAGTATTCCCGGGGAAGTGTGGGGCTACAGTACTCTCGCTGTCGTCATTATCAGTCTCGTTGGACTATTGGGAGTTGCCGTAATCCCCATCATGCAGAAAGTATTTTACAATCATTTATTGCAGTTTCTTGTTGCGTTAGCGGTAGGCGCTTTGACCGGAGATGCATTGCTGCACCTTTTGCCTCATGCACTGGTAGGCGAAGATCTTCACAGTGGTCATGATCATGGTAACCATGGAAACCACCAAGGAGCAGTGTTGAAAGGACTTTGTGGTCTCTCAGGGCTATTTTTCTTCTTTGTCATGGAGAGGACGTTGACGATCGTCACGAAAATCAAGAGAAAACGGAAGCAAAGCAAGAGGAACACGCTTTCACCAAAAGACATAACTGCTTGTAAGGATGACGGCAACCACATAGCTAAGAAACTGTCCGCCTATGACGAGTCTGATTATCAGTCGTGTGAGGAGATGGTCATGGTCGTCCACCCAAACAAGTCCATCAAAGGTTATGCCGACGAGACGCATGACAAGATTTTCCACACATCCCACGATGGCTGCCGTCCAAAAGAGCCCAAACATTCCCATGCCAATCCCCAAACTGCGGAAGAAGAGGGCATGTTGTCCCTGCCTCACTCTCACAGCGGACATTCTCACCACGCTCACTGTGAAATGCTCACTACGTCTGTAGCCTCTGTCGCATGGATGGTCATTCTTGGCGACGGCATCCACAACTTCAGCGACGGGCTGGCAATCGGTGCAGCGTTCTCCAGCAGCATCACCGGCGGTGTCAGTACCTCAATCGCCGTCTTCTGTCACGAACTACCGCACGAGATCGGAGACTTTGCTGTCCTCCTGCGCGCAGGGATGTCCATCAAACAGGCCATCGTGTACAACATCCTCTCGTCCATCATGTGCTTCATGGGCATGCTCATCGGTGTCGCCATCGGTAACATTGACGAGGCATCCTCGTGGATATTTGCAGCGGTGGCGGGTATGTTCATCTATATCGCAACTGTTGACATGCTTCCAGAGATGACGTCCGTGGAAACAAAAAGGGGAGAGCACCCATTCTGCCATCTTTTCCTCCAGTGTATGGGTATGATTGCTGGGGCCGGGATCATGCTGCTCATCGCTTTCTTCGAGGAGGACCTTCTGTCTGCACTCGATGGGTAGCCTGGTGTCCGACAATCTAACTAACGCCATCTGATCACATTTTGATTTTGTACCCTGGATATATGAAATTAGTTATATTCAGTCCTCCATTTATATTCATTAATCAATTCACACTTAAACTTTCTACCTAATTGAAGATTTTATAATAGGTCTCTAAGTAATAAGTTGTCCTTATCATGCGAGGAGAAACTTCAAGAATTGGTAATGTTATATTTTCCTTTTCATGTTAAGTTATGAGTGATGTATATTGCTGTCAATATGTGCTGAAATGGTTGAATTAAGAACTTGTGTCTGTTAACCAACACTAAATTTCCTTCAGTAGAACACCTAAAGTAATGAAAGATATAACATGGAACATACAAACACAACGTGTGATCAGATATTAAAAAAGAACCAATTTGTGACTTCCAAAGCTTTCCATGAGACAAAATAACTTCTCTTTCCCTAAGTAATTTTGTCTTAAAAATCATGCAGTAGTATTGAAATGGAGTTGGGCTTATAGTGAAATACAAGTCGATGTTCATATTTTGTTTCATATTTAACATGTCCCCCTGTGTTCTTACTAGTATCCTTTGGAAATGTTTCAAGCGCTTTTTGATGAAAGATTTTCTCTGTATTTTCAGAATCTCTTTTGGTGTATTATTCACGATGTTTTTCTTTCTTTTGTCATATTTTGAAATTTCTAGTGCTATTAAAAAGGAAACTTACATAAAAAGAGTTTCATGTATGTTGCAAGTAATTTATGTTTGTTTCTATTTAATGTATGTAATCATATTGTTTGATACCTTATTTTACACCTGTAAAACCTTTCATTGATTGTTACAGTGGGGATAGTCAAGGTGTACTGTATTTGGGATTGGTGTGGTCGATTTTCCAATCTTCAGGAAAATAACCATATCCGTTGACGACTAAATAGTGTCCTAAATTAATTTGATATGTAAAAAAGTACTTAGTTTTTCACGCTTTTAGCCAAAACAAAGGCACACAGTGAAAACATTATGGCAGCAAGTAATTATTTTTAAAAAAGGTTTAACTCATGTGTAAGGCTATTATTTTTTTATGAAATTGATACTGATCATAGACCATTTCATTGTGTAAGGGGATTGTTTTTTCAAACTCTATTTATGATTTTTGCACTTAGCATGCATAGACGAGAAAATTGAAATGGGATGGGCCACAAAGCTACTCTACAAATGCAGGAGACGTAACATTGACTGCAATAGTTGGGGGGGGGGGGGGGGGGGGGGGTTACCTCCTCCATTCTTCCTCCATTCTTCCTCCACCCCTCCTGATCTGCAAATGTTGAAGTACATATGGTAAATAAAGTAAATGGTTACACTTACTTCAATTATTTGAATTTGCAAAAATAATTTTACTTTGGGTGGTTTGAATTAGCTTCGTATATTTGGGTCATTATTTAAGATGATAATTGTGTAACCTACACTTACAAACAAAGGTAGTAAATATCATTAATCTTTCAGTAGATAACATACTATTAATATTCTTTGTTAAAAATTTGTTTGTACATAAACCTCACTAAGGATCAAAATGCATTTTATCAAAGAGACAATCTACACACATATCAAACATGGGAAGTTGAAATTAGTGTTGAATACTCAGATTACAGTTTTTCTTACTATTAATTTTTAATAATCTGTTTGAAATTCTGTTTTTCTAGTCACTTGAATGGTATTTCCCCATCTATTTCATTTGAAATTAAAAAAACTTTGTGTATCAATTTCTTAAAATAAATGTTTGGTTATACATCAAAATTATGATAAAAATGTTATTATATTATTATTATATAATAATATTATATTGCAATGAAGAGTTGTTTTCAAGAGAATCTTTTTGTTCATATCTATGTTAAAATCAATTTTGGTTTTTATTGAAAAATCATTTTCAGTCATATTAATGTTTAATAGTTGTTTGTTTAATAGTTGTTTGTCCCATGTATAGCTGAAGCCATTTTTTGCCACTCATATCATTTTGATATGTATTGAAATGTATTTCCTTTTCTTTAAATTTTGTTTAAAAACATCTAAAAGTCAGTATTACAATTGAATTGTTTTGTTTTAGTTAAAATCCAATGTTCCCTTTCCTTGGGGTCGCCGCTAATGGTTGTGATACTGCTGAAGAGGCGTTAAACAATAACTCACTCATTCACTTTCCTTTCCTTGAAAAGTCTTTTCAATTGTAACTTTATATTGATTAGCTAATATGATTTCAAATTTTTGTCACTTTTATGTTGCAAATTTGTAAAGTATTCAACATTGCACTATGTAAAAAAATTCTCAGATTGGGAGTGTCAAATATTTTTAAGAGAAAAGAAAACATGTGTGTTGTTGCTATTATTGGTATGAATGAGATACAATGAAATACAATAGTTGTGTATCAAAGTGTGTAAGATCCAAACAAAACATTGAATAAATGTTCTAATACTGTAATGGACTGAATTTGTAACCTCACCCCACTCTAATTAAGGACTGGGGTAAGGAATTTTTTAGGTAAAGTAAGGTTACTCATCCTTCGAGTGCTAATAACATGGCTTCAAAGGAATTCAATCAACTATTTTAAAAAACACCATGAATCAAAAGATACTGTGTCAAGTTAAAATTTTGTTGGAAGAAAAGTCTTAATACATTCCAAAATGTATATGAATGTAGTCCACGCTTACTAGTAATTATGGAGAATATTTGCCTTCTGCAGTGTAAATTCGCTTAATGAGGGACAATGTATAACAATAATTTCAAACCGAAAACGCCATATCCTATTATTAAATGCTTCATTATGGAAAACAAAATCCACTTTGGACTGGTAACACTATAGGTTCCATCCACCCTCTCCCCCCATTTTAAAATGACCGGGGGATAGAGTATTATTTTTCCAAGTATTATCAATCACTCTGCTGTTCGACGATATTATGAATTAAAAATTGAATACCACTTGGAGACTTACGGGGAATGATTTTCCCAGTCAGATCGGGTATGTGTAAACTTTTCATTAACAAATTTGTTATTTTTACCCCTCGCCTGCCTTCTTTCTAAATGTTGATACTAAATTTTCTGTTTCTAGTTGTAGTGGAATTTATTTGTTTATCTTTGATAATTTATGGATCATTCATTTCATGTGTTATACAGGATGCTTGGACGATATTAATCTTTGCAATGAGAATCACTACAATGTATTATCATGTTGTAATTCAATCACATTTTGTTACCAGAATCTCACGTTTGATTGATGAATGGAACCAGCTTTTTTAAATTATTCTACTTTCTCTTTACAACACAGAATTTAAAATAATTGTTTCTGCAGCTTCTATAAGACTTATGTCTTTAAGTAAACAAAATGCAGCTCTTTTCAGAAGAAATAAAACTTGTTTACAAAAAAAAATTATTTTGGAAGGCATTTTGAGGATATTTTTCTGTTTGTATATTCATGCTTAAAATTCAGTCCATTTGAATATTTTGATGATGTTCCTTCAAAATTGTCCTTGTGTAATCTGTCCCTTTAACCATGTGTCGGCTACTTCCCCCACAAGGTGCAACTTGCGACAGTCTCTATCACTGGCTAATTTAAGTCTAGCTAGTTTTTCTCAACTTTCCCGTTCTAGTGTAGCAGCACACTGCGCTTACACTTCATAGTGCTCTCTACTTTGCTAGCACTGGAAAGTCAAGAAAATGCAGCATGGCTAAATTAGCCAGTGATAGACACTGGTGCGAGTTATGCCTGACCACGGGGGGAGTTATGTGTGTCTGCTTGCTTCGTTTGCTTTGTCCGGGAAGGTGTTTTTGTTATCTTCAAACATCAATGCATATCAGTTAGGTACTGAGTTTCAGTTTACGCACAGTTGTTACTCATATGGGAAAAACAAAATGAAAATATTTTGTCTTGCTTTAGTAAAGTTGTTGTTTGCCATTCATGGCTTTATGGTGGCTGAGAGAAGATGATTTTGTTTTCAAAATTGAGTCCTATTATGGTTTAAACTGTCTCATTGAAAATAAAATCTCAAAATAATCATGTGTTTTCTTTCTATTTTCATTTATTATCCCATCGGTATGTAATACCATGGGATATCGTTGTCGCCGTGTCCGTCTGTCCATAATCATTTGTTTCCGGGGCAAAACTCGAAAACCCTTCATGATATCTTTCTGAAAGTTTCCACGTGTATTGCCCACCAACTGAAGTGGTGCCTTTTGATATCTTCAGATATCGGATTTTTTTTTTTAAAAATGCGTTTTCATACAGTCTGATTAAAATCAACGGTTTTCCGTGGAATAAAAATTGCAAAATAGTGCATCTACCGGGATACGAACTCATATCGGTAGTAGGTTCCACGCCAAACCGTCTGAAAACAGTCCGTAGACTCGCGTGTTCGAGCGCAATGTCAGGTAGCCAATCAAAAGATGCCCAACAAATGCTTTCGGTGCGAGAAGCTAGGGGCAGATAACTCCAAACAGCTATCCTTTGGTCTGTTCCGAATGCTTTCAAAACAGTGACCGTTTAAAAACTACGCTGTGATTGGTCAGCTATTTGACTGGGCTTTAGCTGTGCTAAACTGGTTCGGAACATGCGCCTATACGGGGTGTTTTCAGACCTTGTGGCGAGGAATCTACAGAACCTGTTCGTATCTCGGTAGATGTATAATTTTGCAAATTTATTCCTCGGAACAAGGTCGATTTTAATCAGACTGCGTTTTCATAGAAACGTGTTTGGTTTGGACTTTGTTCAGAGGTAGGTTCATTTCCCGAGCACAGCTCCAAAACTCTTCATCATATTTTCCTGAAACTTTGCATGTCTATTACCCACTAACTGAAGTGGTGCCTTTTCGCATTTTCACATTTCTGAAAATTTAATTTTTTTCATTTCCATAGAAACACCTTAGATTTGGACTTTGTTCAGGTAAAGTCTGCTTCCGGTGCTAACTCTTCATCATACCTGAAACTCGGCATGTGTTTTACCCACTAACTGAAGTAGCAGATATACAATTATCTCTCAAAGATGTGTTTTGCAAATTATGTGGGACCGGTGGGATATGTCATCTTCTGATGACTCTTGACAAGTTGTTATCCCCCATGATGTGGAAGTGGGAGATAGGTTGAGCTCAGTGCGTCCGTCCATTAGAGACAAAGGAGGGGCATTTTCTCAGAACCCACTGAAGATCTACAGGATAACCATTGTTGATTGAGGTTATCATTACCTTTATCGAGTTTGAAAACGAGAAGAATGCATTTATTTTCCTGGAGTTATTGCCCTTTTGGGACAGTTCCTGTTTTTGGACTCGTTTTTTTATCCCCTGCCACAACGAAGTTGGCGGGGGATATAGAAATGAGCTCCGTCCGTCTGTCCGTCCGGGCTTTTCCATTCCGGCCTCAAACTTCAAAACTATTCAATATATTTTGCTGAAACTTTGTACAGGTATCAACCAAGTAGTCTAGATGTGCCTTTTGCTATATAGAAATTT
This sequence comes from Gibbula magus, assembly GCA_936450465.1. Classification (NCBI taxonomy): domain Eukaryota; kingdom Metazoa; phylum Mollusca; class Gastropoda; order Trochida; family Trochidae; genus Gibbula; species Gibbula magus. The sequence continues at coordinate 54,737,729 of OW388299.1, forward strand.
GAGATTTTTTTTTTTTTTTTTACGAATGCAAACAGTCTGCACTTAGAACCAAGAAGAGGGAAAACTATATTCCGGCCTCAAACTTCAAAACTATTCAATATATTTTGCTGAAACTTCGTACAGGTATCAACCAAGTAGACTAGATGTGCCTTTTGATATATAGAAATTTGAGAATATTTTTTTTTTTTTTTTACGAATGCAAATCGTCTGCACTTAGAACCAAGAAGAGGGAAAACTTGATAGAACAAGTATGCGGTTGGTCACTGTGCTTTTTCAAGTTTTAAACTTGTTTTTGACTGTTTCAATGGAAAAACATCTTAAAATTGTGTTTCCAGACCTTAACTCCAAAGATGTATGATCAAAGTCAATGAATCTTGGCATGGGCAAAAACATTTATTTTTAGGACACACTGGAAATTGTAAAACTGAGTTCAATCAGACTATCAACGTGTTCGGGTTAGAACTATCACTAGAGTTATGAGTTATAACAATTTTCAAGAAAGTAAATGCATTAAACATTCAAAATGCATAAATATATTCAAAATTCCTACATGGCGGGGGATATGGCCCACTCTGTCTGCTTGTTGTCATCTCAAAGGGGACCGCTTTTCTCAGAATTGCTAATTTGTTGTCACCAAATTTGTTGTGGGGTTTGACAACATGTTAAAATTTGAAATGAGAATCACGCTTTTATTTTTATGAAGTTTATTATGAATGTCCGGCCCTTGTTATTCAATGTAATTTTACACTTTTCCCTCTTGACAGGGGATAAAGGTCAGATGGGCCATCATTTGTCAGCTGTAAAGTTTCACATTTTTGACTGCCCCAGAACTGCATTCTCTTCCCACAGTTCTTCCACTCTGTTGTATATGTCTGGAGGTAACCTATATGGTTCTCTTATCCCTGGGGCGGGATAGCGTAGTGGTTAGCGCGTTCAGCTTCGGATCAAGAGGTCCGGGATTCGAATCCCGCCAGGGGCACGGCAACTTTGTCTGCAGTAGAGAACTGTTCTACACGCAGTCAGGTCTGGGTGCAATGCTACACTGAATTTCAGTGCAGTACCACCCATGGTTCGCTAGTTCCAGCCGATGCTCGCAGGTTTCACCTCAATGCATAGCCACATGGCTTTGCCGGCTTTCTCCCTGCCATAATACTAGCAGCCGCGATATAAGTGAAATAGTCTTGAAAGCGTCGTTAAACCCCAACTCAACTAAACTCTCTTATCCCTTATAGGGGTTTCAACTCCAAGGTTCAAATAATGTTTGAAATTTTGACCCAAAACTGACAATGATTCACTGGATTACATTTTCGAATTTATTTATATTGTATGAAGGCGGTCAAACTACGGGTAGGGGAATGTGAGCTGTGATCACTTTTGCCTTATTATAACAATATTATTATCCCCCTTCTATTATCCCCCACCACAAAGTGGAAGGGGATATAGGTTTTACCTATGTGCGTCCGTCCGTGGCTCTGTCAGCAATTTTCTCAAACTATTTCAGAGCCCCTCCAAAAAATTCGGAATTGAAAAAATAAAAATTTGTATTTACAACTCATCAAACTGAAAGCTATACGGGTAAATTAAATATTTTGGTATGATTAACATAAGTTCTGTTTACCAATAAGTAAAAGAATGGACTATGAACAGTATGCTATGAATAATTCGAGTTAAGAATATTTCATTTAATTATCCAGAACGTTTTGACATCTTCACACCTGCAGTAAATTCCGCAATGTAGAATCACGTGCTTAGCATCACACGTGCACGTGTTGTTGGATCTCATTGCAGGGGCGTAGGAACGTTTTCATGAGTGGGGGGGGGCGCAAATTTGGAAAATAGCCAGAAGTACCAAAGTTGCGAATGGTAAGTGTTAAAACTTTAAATTCGTTTGTACAGTGTGACAAATGGATGGATGGCCAAAATGTTTAATTATTTATGCCAATTTTCATAATGCCATCACTAGTGTCGGAAGGGTTTGAAGAGTGGGGGGTGGGGGCGCAAATTGTTATTTCTCTGAGGGGGGAGGGGGGAGATACGGAATTCTAAACGTAATGTCGAGGGGGGGCAAAAAGTCCAAAATTGTGAGACCAGGCGATTGGGGGTTGGGTGTGGTGTTGGGTGTTGGATTCCATTTCGGGAGGGGGGTGGGGCGGCGGCACAACATTTCATTTTCATTTACTGGATGTTACTCATTTTAATGTAATTTCTCGGCTGATCACTTAAAAAAATATTTCAACATTAAAATAGGCTCTAGGAACGAAAGGTGCATAGGCATAGTAATTTAATGAGCTGATATATTTTTCATTTGCTTTATTTTCAGAACAATGGTGGACATTAGGAGAATGTGTCATCAAATGAAAGACGCAGATTTGTCTTTGGCAGATATCATTAGTTAAAACCTGACAGTTGTATCTTGCTATTAGCAATTAAACTTGGCCCATGTATCTTAATGAATACAGGTTTTGAAAGGAAATGTTGTTTTTGATCGCTTTTGGTCAAGAAAAAAGACTACAGATGAGTGAAAAGAGGTTGAAAACTTTAATTATCAAATGCAGTTAACGTACTTATTGATTTTTCAAGGCAATTTACGAAAATAGTCATCTTTATACACCTGATAACCTAAATATTTAAATAAAGTTTTAGATCTAACACAAAACAATCGCAATTTAACTGAAATTTCAGTAACATCTACAACACATCAGTTGCATATACGTATTTATTACTCGCCCGTGTAGGATACTGCAGTGTAATATTTATACGGCAATATTAAACTAGTGTAATACCGCCGCGTGTATGACGTCACAATAGTTTGCGGTTATGACGTCACAATTGGAGTAACGTCGTCACAATGGTGTCGGACTTGCGGGAATCATAGTTTCAGAGCCATGTCGGCTATTTCGCTGGATTATATGTTGGCGAGTAATAAACAGAATACTAAACTCCCTTCTATTGAATACCATTTTTATTAAACTCGTGAATGATTTGGTATCAAACTCGCTTTCGCTCGTTTTATACAAAATCATTAACTCGTTTAATAAAAATGGTATTAAATAGAAGGTCGTTTAGTATCCTCTATATATCAAGCGTCACATATGCAATTAAACATGCTTTAGGGGAAAATGTCCATCAGCACTAGAAAATTTTCCAAATTTGACCCAACCCCCCGCTCGCCCGTTCCTACGCTAATGATTGATACTTTAGGGAAAAATTCCCATGAGCAGTATAGAATTTTCCAAATTTGCGCCCCTCACTGATGAAAACGGTGCAGTGCTACGCTGTGTTAGTACAGAAAAGTCAAGGAAATGCTGCAAGTTATGCCTTGGTTAGGGAAGTTGTGGATCTACAAGCAACCTCTTGGTTGGATATCCGAGACATGCTTCATGTAATAGATAATTAAAGGCGACAATTTTACAAGCTGTGTTCATTATTCAAAAGCAATATTCAATGACAACTTTTATTATGTAAGCATATTTTTTCAGCGATCTGATTGGTTGAGAAGCGATCATGTGACCGTTGACAGTAAAGCATATTAACTGCAGCCCGAGTCCGACCAAAAGCCGTATTGACTTGAGTGACGTCAAACGATTGTTGCACGACGTTATTGTTATGGGCTTATGGCATGGCGTCCGTTCGCTTTTTCGACTTCTTCTCTAGAACCACTGACTCTAGAGAGTTGAAAATTTTATGTACAGACTCCTTGACCAATGGGAATTCTAAATTGTAGATTTCGTGAACGCGTGACCCCAAAAAGGGTCACAGGGGTCACAACCTTAAAGTTGTTACTTCACAACTACTTCTGGTTTGAAATTATGTACAAACATATATCTTAACATATTCATGACATATTTTCATTAAAGGATAAGTTCTCGAGGGGCTCAGAAATTTTGTCTGCTGTGGAGAACTGTTCTACATGCAGTAAGGGTTGGGTGAAATGCTACACTGAATTTCAGCGTAGTACCACCCATGGTTCGCTAGTTCCAGCCGTTGCTCGCAGGTTTCGCCGCAATGCATAATCACCATGGGGTTGCAGGCTTTCTCCCTTCCATAATACTAGCAACCGTGATATGCCGTAAATCCTTAGACCCCAAAAGGGTCACAGGGGTCACAACCTTAAAAACCTATTTTCATCTTTTTCTCAAGTATGAAAAGCTCTAGCAAGTGAAATGTTGTGTACAGACTTCTTGGCCAAAGGAGATTATAAATTGTAGATTTGGTAAATGTATTACTTCAGATAACTTAGAGTCACTGACTTAGATATTCAACCTTAGATGATAAATCAAGTCCTGATGAGCTACAGAGCCCATGCCTCTATTTTTAGCTCATCAGGCAAGAAAGGCCCGATGGGCTTATGGCATGGCATGGCATTCATCCGTCCGTCCGTCCATCCGTCTGTAAACTTTTCGCTTTTTCGACTTCTTCTCCAGAACCAATGACTCTAGAGAGCTGAAATTTTATGAGCTGATATATTTTTCATTTGCTTTATTTTCAGAACAATGGTGGACATTAGGAGAATGTGTCATCAAATGAAAGACGCAGATTTGTCTTTGGCAGATATCATTAGTTAAAACCTGACAGTTGTATCTTGCTATTAGCAATTAAACTTGGCCCATGTATCTTAATGAATACAGGTTTTGAAAGGAAATGTTGTTTTTGATCGCTTTTGGTCAAGAAAAAAGACTACAGATGAGTGAAAAGAGGTTGAAAACTTTAATTATCAAATGCAGTTAACGTACTTATTGATTTTTCAAGGCAATTTACGAAAATAGTCATCTTTATACACCTGATAACCTAAATATTTAAATAAAGTTTTAGATCTAACACAAAACAATCGCAATTTAACTGAAATTTCAGTAACATCTACAAAACATCAGTTGCATATATGTATTTATTACTCGCCCGTGTAGGATACTGCAGTGTAATATTTATACGGCAATATTAAACTAGTGTAATACCGCCGCGTGTATGACGTCACAATAGTTTGCGGTTATGACGTCACAATTGGAGTAACGTCGTCACAATGGTGTCGGACTTGCGGGAATCATAGTTTCAGAGCCATGTCGGCTATTTCGCTGGATTATATGTTGGCGAGTAATAAACAGAATACTAAACTCCCTTCTATTGAATACCATTTTTATTAAACTCGTGAATGATTTGGTATCAAACTCGCTTTCGCTCGTTTTATACAAAATCATTAACTCGTTTAATAAAAATGGTATTAAATAGAAGGTCGTTTAGTATCCTCTATATATCAAGCGTCACATATGCAATTAAACATGCTTTAGGGGAAAATGTCCATCAGCACTAGAAAATTTTCCAAATTTGACCCAACCCCCCGCTCGCCCGTTCCTACGCTAATGATTGATACTTTAGGGAAAAATTCCCATGAGCAGTATAGAATTTTCCAAATTTGCGCCCCTCACTGATGAAAACGGTGCAGTGCTACGCTGTGTTAGTACAGAAAAGTCAAGGAAATGCTGCAACTTATGCCTTGGTTAGGGAAGTTGTGGATCTACAAGCAACCTCTTGGTTGGATATCCGAGACATGCTTCATGTAATAGATAATTAAAGGCGACAATTTTACAAGCTGTGTTCATTATTCAAAAGCAATATTCAATGACAACTTTTATTATGTAAGCATATTTTTTCAGCGATCTGATTGGTTGAGAAGCGATCATGTGACCGTTGACAGTAAAGCATATTAACTGCAGCCCGAGTCCGACCAAAAGCCGTATTGACTTGAGTGACGTCAAACGATTGTTGCACGACGTTATTGTTATGGGCTTATGGCATGGCGTCCGTTCGCTTTTTCGACTTCTTCTCTAGAACCACTGACTCTAGAGAGTTGAAAATTTTATGTACAGACTCCTTGACCAATGGGAATTCTAAATTGTAGATTTCGTGAACGCGTGACCCCAAAAAGGGTCACAGGGGTCACAACCTTAAAGTTGTTACTTCACAACTACTTCTGGTTTGAAATTATGTACAAACATATATCTTAACATATTCATGACATATTTTCATTAAAGGATAAGTTCTCGAGGGGCTCAGAAATTTTGTCTGCTGTGGAGAACTGTTCTACATGCAGTAAGGGTTGGGTGAAATGCTACACTGAATTTCAGCGTAGTACCACCCATGGTTCGCTAGTTCCAGCCGTTGCTCGCAGGTTTCGCCGCAATGCATAATCACCATGGGGTTGCAGGCTTTCTCCCTTCCATAATACTAGCAACCGTGATATGCCGTAAATCCTTAGACCCCAAAAGGGTCACAGGGGTCACAACCTTAAAAACCTATTTTCATCTTTTTCTCAAGTATGAAAAGCTCTAGCAAGTGAAATGTTGTGTACAGACTTCTTGGCCAAAGGAGATTATAAATTGTAGATTTGGTAAATGTATTACTTCAGATAACTTAGAGTCACTGACTTAGATATTCAACCTTAGATGATAAATCAAGTCCTGATGAGCTACAGAGCCCATGGCTCTATTTTTAGCTCATCAGGCCTGAAAGGCCCGATGGGCTTATGGCATGGCATGGCATTCATCCGTCCGTCCGTCCATCCGTCTGTAAACTTTTCGCTTTTTCGACTTCTTCTCCAGAACCAATGACTCTAGAGAGCTGAAATTTTATGTGCAGACTCCTTGGCCAATGGGGATTCTAAATTGTAGATTTCGTGACCCCGTGACCCCAAATGGGGTCACAGGGGTCACATCCTTAAAAACCTATTTTCATCTTCTTCTCCAGTTCCAAAAGGTCTAGAGAGCTGAAAAGTTGTGTGCAGACTCCTTGGCCAATGGGGATTCTAAATTGTAGTTTTCGTGACCCCATGACCCCAAATGGGGTCACAGGGGTCACATCCTTAAAGACCTATTTTCATCTTCTTCTCCAGTTCCAAAAGGTCTAGAGAGCTAAAAAGTTGTGTGCAGACTCATTGGCCAATGGGGATTCTAAATTGTAGATTTCGTGACCCCATGACCCCAAATGGGGTCACAGGGGTCACATCCTTAAAAACCTATTTTCATCTTCTTCTCCAGTTCCAAAAGGTCTAGAGAGCTGAAAAGTTGTGGGCAGACTCATTGGCCAATGGGGATTCTAAATTGTAGATTTCGTGACCCCATGACCCCAAATGGGGTCACGGGTCACATCCTTAAAAACCTATTTTCATCTCCTTCTCCAGTTCCAAAAGGTCTTGAGAGCTGAAATGTTGTGTGTATACTCCTTGGCCAATGCGGATTCTAAATTGTAGATTTTGTAACCCCATGACCCCAAATGGGGTCACAGGGGTCACATCCTTAAAAACCTATTTTCATCTTCTTCTCCAGTTCCAAAAGGTCTTGAGAGCTGAAAAGTTGTGTGCAGACTCCTTGGCCAATGGGGATTCTAAATTGTAGATTGTGTGACCCATGACCCCAAATGGGGTCACAGTGGTCATGATCTAAGAACCTATCTTTTGCTTGTAAACAATAACTTAAATATTCAACTTTTGATAGTAAATCAATGAAATACTGATGAGCTACAGAGCCCATGGCTATATTTTTTACTGTATTTTGACTGTGTTTTCCTGTCATTTCTGTATTAAATACACAATAAAACAATAATGGACATGTGATGAGGTCAAAACCTGTGTTTACGGACCCGAGAAAACAATATTGACCAGTCTATAATTGTATAAGGCTAAGCATGACCGATGAAATATCTTTACAAGATATATAGATCATCAATGACATATAAAACGAATTGAAAAGATTTATTCATATTAGATAAAAACTTCCAAACGCAAGGGATAACTCTTGCCACTCTCAATTACTGGTTAATTTAAGCCTTGCAGTATTTCCCTCGCTTTGTTGTGCCAAGATAGTGAATCGCTGCACAAGAATTGCATAGTGGGCCTGGATTTCCAAGCACAGATATCTGAATGAAATACTGCAAGGCCTAAATCAGCCAGTAATGGACTGGCAAGAGTTATGCCTTGCATTGGGAAGTTGATTAGATAACACCAGATACCAGTACAAATAAATGTGGCTGATTTCTTTAAGTATTTGTTTGTCATGCATGATCAATGTTTATGTCATTCTTCTTGATAAACTGTAACTAATCTTGTATAAAACTAATTTTGAAAGTGTCAGTGTATCAGATATGTTTGGACGAAACAGTCCTGATATTGACAATGAACAGGACACTTTTATGAATAGTTGCTACTGGCAACGAGGTCTAAGTGGAATGTAACTGAAAATATCAAATAGAAACAAAAGTTACATTTAATCATACTAGAAATATAAACAAAAACATGATCTATATTGAGTCCTCTCAATACTCAGTCATGCGATTTAAAACAACACATGCTACGCTTGACTGAACCAACAGCTACCTTTGTATTACCTAACAATAAAGTGGACTGGTCCAAGAAACAATTCGCCGCTAATGGCTGCAATATTGCCCAAGTGGCGTTAAACAATAACTCACTCACTCCAAGAAACAAAACATAAGTGTATGACTAATTAAACATGAGACTAAACACAACATTATAATATTATTATCGCCGCTAATGGCTGCAATATTGCCGAAGCGCGTTAAACAATAACTCACTCACCAAAATATTATTCAATTTTCAATGAAAATTATGTAATATACATTCATGATTTAAACATATTATATTGATGAAAAGTATACATGGATAGGATTGGTCAACAAGCTCAGAAGCAATTATACATATTGGAATACAGATGATTCAATATAAATACATTAACATAATAGTGTCTACCATAATAGTAATGCATAGATATCTGTTCATTTGGCAGTCAATATGATTTACTCAAAACCAGTCAAATCGATCCGAGTTCACGATGCAGTGATGCATAGATTTTAATAACCTATGCATATCATTGCTTGTTAGCAGTACGGTGTAGATACTAAATCCCTTTACGTAAAAGGGGGCAGGCTAGCGCAGTGGTTAATTCGTTCGGTTAGTGCGTTCGGCGTAGGATCAAGAGGTCTGGGGTTCGAATCCCGCCAGGGGCAGGGCAACATTTTCTGCAGTTGAGAACTGTTCTACATGCAGTAAGGTTTGGCTGCAAAGTTACACTGAATTTCAGCGTAGTGCCATCCATGGTTCGCTAGTTTCAGCTGATGCTTGCAGGTTTCACCGCAATCCATAGCCACATGGCATTGCAGGCATTCTCCCTGCCATAATACTAGCAGCTGCGATATAAAAGAATCCTTTAATCACCCTTCAACATTACAAACTGCGGTGGACTGGTCCCCTAGATCTGTTTGAAATTTTAAACTACTGTTTTATGAAACCTAATGCATCTTAAAAGATCATAATATTTACAAGGCATATTTTTAGTAAACTGTAATTGCAGAAAGTTAATTGAAATAGTGTTGTTATAAATAAGTTACTTCACAACTACTTCTGGTTTGAAATTATGTTCAAACATATATCTTAACATTTTCATGACATTTTCATTAAAGGATAAGCTCTCGAGGGGCTCGGAAATTTTGTCTGCTGTGGAGAAATGTTCTGCAGTAAGGGTTAGGGTGCAATGCTACACTGAATTTCAGCGCAGTATAACACCCATGGTTTGTTAGTTCCAGCCGAAGCTCACAGGTTTTGCCGCAATGCATAGTCACCATGGGGTTGCAGGCTTTCTCCCTGCCATAATACTAGCAACCGTGATATGCCGTAAATCCTTAATTAGACGCCGGGCTTTTATTTATTTCAAACAGAGGCAGGCTTCTATTCAAGGCAGTTGTCCATTTTGAAATAACGCTTGTAGAGACAGGCGACTACGGTAGGAAGAAATGATTGTAGAATTTAAGTTCGGTTTACCTGGCATTTAATTAGGTAGGCGTTTATTTTTTCAGAAAGCTCTGTGTGAGGGCGTCTTTACGAGTCAGGCGTATATTTAAGGCAGACGTCTAATTAAGGATTTACGGTAAGTGAAATACTCGTGAAAGTGGTGTTTCGTGCAAAAAGTATTCGGACGGTGACGCCATTTCCATAGACTTACATGTTAATTTTAATAGTCTGGGATAAATAATTTTCATAGATAGGATTTTTGTCAGATCCTATTCACATTTATTATGTTTGTGAGGAATCATCGTGACTATAACCTCATAATTTAAGCTTAATGTTCCGTTTTATATATAGGAAATGACAGTAATTTCATCAACATATATACATAGTTGTGAAAACATTTTAATAACATGGCGATCTATGGGACCCGTTTTTATTTAATGTACACACGTAGGTAAATCGGATGACATTCGTTAAATTTTCGTCAGAAAATTTAATCCAAATAATGTACTTCAAGCTGAGAAGTTTTCCAATCAAGCTGGAAAATTTGACATTGATCCAGCCAGAATTTATTTCATGAAAATTATTTATCCAAGACTAAATTAACATGCAAGTCTATGGAAATAACATCACTGTCCGAATACTTTTTGCATCACTCTGTAACTCCAACTCACCACATCACATCTCAACTAAACTGTGTACAACATTTCAAATTCACCAGTCAATCCACCGACACGTATACTCCAGACTCCATTAGTTAGTTCAGCATCAATTATTTTACGTATGCTTCATTGGAATATACGTGTATTGCCAATACCTAGTTAAGTGACTAAATTATTTTAATGAATGAAACCTTCCTTTAGCAATGAAAGAAATCCTGCAAAACATATATCCCAATGTTTAATGTTCCAAGTATAAATAAATCGTTTTGTAAGAAGTAAAATGAGTTTTACGACATGGATTTGAAATAGTCGGTGTCTGGTAACTGAAACATGCCCGAGTATTTCGCACTGTCCGTGCAGCATGCTGAAATGTACAAGCAAACAGTGGCCCGAGCCGATATTGCAAGAGCCTATGCAATGCATCACAATTTGAATAATGTTTAAAGATATTATGCACAGAATTTTAAAGGGGCAGTAGCACGTTTTTTTCAAATTTTAGTTATTGAAAGTTTATGTCATTTATATTAACTTTAGAGGGTAAACCATCTTATTACACAAACCAATTATCCGTAGTGGTAATAACTGTGTTGCATGGCGGCCATTTTATTGTGAACACAATTTAATCATTTCCCATTACAAAAACGATTCCCATGGCATTATCGAACCATGTACAATCATTTTTAGCTCATCAGGCCTGAAAGGCCCAATGGGCTTATGGCATGGGATGGCGTCCGTCCATCCGTCCGTCCGTCCGTCCGTCCGTCTGTCCGTCCGTCCGTCCGTAAACTTTTCACTTTTTCGACTTCTTCTCCAGAACCAATAACTCTAGAGAGCTGAAATTTTATGTACAGACTCCTTGGTCAATGGGGATTCTAAATTGTAGATGTGGTGACACTGTGACCCCAAATAAGGGCCCCAGGGGTCATAACCTTAAAAGCTATTTTCATCTTCTTCTCCAGAACCAATGACTCCAGAGAGCTGAAATTTTATGTACAGACTCCTTGGCCAATGGGGATTCTAAATTGTAGATTTGGTGACCATGTGACCCCAAATAAGGGCCACAGGGGTCATAAGCTATAAAGCTATTTTCATCTTCTTCTCCAGAACCAATGACTCCAGAGAGCTGAAATTATATGTACAGACTCCTTGGCCAATGGGGATTCTAAATTGTAGATTTGGTGACCATGTGACCCCAAATAAGGGCCTCACAGGCCATTACCTAAAATCCTGTTTTCATCTTTTTCTCCGGAACAAAAAGACCTAGAAGGCTGTAATACTGTATGCAAACTCTTTAGCCAATGGGGATTCTAACTTGTAAATTTAGTGACCCTGAGACCCCAAATATGGGCCACAGCCTAAAAAACCTGTCGAAATTGAATTTTGAACTGATATTTTATGACACTTCTTTCACTTTATTTGAAATGTATGTCGACTTTAGATAACAATCTACATTGTGGACATGTTTGTCAAATTGATGTAATCAATGTGAAATGAGAACTGTTGAATAGCCTATGAACTGAAAATTGTGACAAGGCATAAAGGACTAAATTGAAGAGGAGTTAAGAATTCTTTTATTTTACATGAGATATGTGAACTGCATATGACCGGTGATGAAATGATAAGATAAGATTATTTTCATCTTTTTCTCTAGAACGAAAAGACCTAGAAGGTTGTCATGTTGTGTAAAGAGTCTTTAGCTAATGGAGATTCTAAATTGTAGATTTGGTGACCCTGTGACCCCAAATAAGGGCCTCACAGGCCATTACCTAAAATCCTGTTTTCATCTTTTTCTCCAGAACAAAAAGATCTAGAAGGCTGTAATATTGTATGCAAACTCTTTAGCCAATGGGGATTCAAACTTGTAAATTTGGTGACCCTGTGACCCCAAATATAGGCCACAGCCTAAAAAAAACCTTTGAAAATGAATTTTGAACTGATATTTTATGACACTTCAACCACTTTATTTGAAATGTATGTCGACTTTAGATATCAATCTACATTGTGGACATGTTTGTCAAATTGATGTAATCAATGTGAAATGAGAACTATTGAATAGCCTATGAACTGAAAATTGTGACAAGGCATAAAGGACTAAATTGAAGAGGAGTTAAGAATTCTTTTATTTTACATGAGATATGTGAACTGCATATGACTGGTGATGAAATGATAAGATAAGATTATTTTCATCTTCTTCTCCAGAACGAAAAGACCTAGAAGGTCGTCATGTTGTGTAATGAGTCTTTAGCCAATGAAGATTCTAAATTGTAGATTTGGTTACCCTGTGGCCCCAAATAAGGACCTCACAGGCCATTACCTAAAATCCTGTTTTCATCTTTTTCTCCGGAACAAAAAGATCTAGAAGGCTGTAATATTGTATGCAAACTCTTTAGCCAATGGGGATTCAAACTTGTAAATTTGGTGACCCTGTGACCCCAAATATAGGCCACAGCCTAAAAAAAACCTTTGAAAATGAATTTTGAACTGATATTTTATGACACTTCAACCACTTTATTTGAAATGTATGTCGACTTTAGATAACAATCTACATTGTGGACATGTTTGTCAAATTGATGTTATCAATGTGAAATGAGAACTATTGAATAGCCTATGAACTGAAAATTGTGACAAGGCATAAAGGACTAAATTGAAGAGGAGTTAAGAATTCTTTTATTTTACATGAGATATGTGAACTGCATATGACTGGTGATGAAATGATAAGATAAGATTATTTTCATCTTCTTCTCCAGAACGAAAAGACCTAGAAGGTTGTCATGTTGTGTAATGAGTCTTTAGCCAATGAAGATTCTAAATTGTAGATTTGGTGACCCTGTGGCCCCAAATAAGGGCCTCACAGGCCATTACCTAAAATCCTGTTTTCATCTTTTTCTCCGGTACAAAAAGATCTAGAAGGCTGTAATATTGTATGCAAACTCTTTAGCCAATGGGGATTCTAACTTGTAAATTTAGTGACCCTGAGACCCCAAATATGGGCCACAGCCTAAAAAACCTGTCGAAATTGAATTTTGAACTGATATTTTATGACACTTCTTTCACTTTATTTGAAATGTATGTCGACTTTAGATAACAATCTACATTGTGGACATGTTTGTCAAATTGATGTAATCAATGTGAAATGAGAACTGTTGAATAGCCTATGAACTGAAAATTGTGACAAGGCATAAAGGACTAAATTGAAGAGGAGTTAAGAATTCTTTTATTTTACATGAGATATGTGAACTGCATATGACCGGTGATGAAATGATAAGATAAGATTATTTTCATCTTTTTCTCTAGAACGAAAAGACCTAGAAGGTTGTCATGTTGTGTAAAGAGTCTTTAGCTAATGGAGATTCTAAATTGTAGATTTGGTGACCCTGTGACCCCAAATAAGGGCCTCACAGGCCATTACCTAAAATCCTGTTTTCATCTTTTTCTCCAGAACAAAAAGATCTAGAAGGCTGTAATATTGTATGCAAACTCTTTAGCCAATGGGGATTCAAACTTGTAAATTTGGTGACCCTGTGACCCCAAATATAGGCCACAGCCTAAAAAAAACCTTTGAAAATGAATTTTGAACTGATATTTTATGACACTTCAACCACTTTATTTGAAATGTATGTCGACTTTAGATAACAATCTACATTGTGGACATGTTTGTCAAATTGATGTAATCAATGTGAAATGAGAACTGTTGAATAGCCTATGAACTGAAAATTGTGACAAGGCATAAAGGACTAAATTGAAGAGGAGTTAAGAATTCTTTTATTTTACATGAGATATGTGAACTGCATATGACCGGTGATGAAATGATAAGATAAGATTATTTTCATCTTTTTCTCTAGAACGAAAAGACCTAGAAGGTTGTCATGTTGTGTAAAGAGTCTTTAGCTAATGGAGATTCTAAATTGTAGATTTGGTGACCCTGTGACCCCAAATAAGGGCCTCACAGGCCATTACCTAAAATCCTGTTTTCATCTTTTTCTCCAGAACAAAAAGATCTAGAAGGCTGTAATATTGTATGCAAACTCTTTAGCCAATGGGGATTCAAACTTGTAAATTTGGTGACCCTGTGACCCCAAATATAGGCCACAGCCTAAAAAAAACCTTTGAAAATGAATTTTGAACTGATATTTTATGACACTTCAACCACTTTATTTGAAATGTATGTCGACTTTAGATATCAATCTACATTGTGGACATGTTTGTCAAATTGATGTAATCAATGTGAAATGAGAACTATTGAATAGCCTATGAACTGAAAATTGTGACAAGGCATAAAGGACTAAATTGAAGAGGAGTTAAGAATTCTTTTATTTTACATGAGATATGTGAACTGCATATGACTGGTGATGAAATGATAAGATAAGATTATTTTCATCTTCTTCTCCAGAACGAAAAGACCTAGAAGGTCGTCATGTTGTGTAATGAGTCTTTAGCCAATGAAGATTCTAAATTGTAGATTTGGTTACCCTGTGGCCCCAAATAAGGACCTCACAGGCCATTACCTAAAATCCTGTTTTCATCTTTTTCTCCGGAACAAAAAGATCTAGAAGGCTGTAATATTGTATGCAAACTCTTTAGCCAATGGGGATTCAAACTTGTAAATTTGGTGACCCTGTGACCCCAAATATAGGCCACAGCCTAAAAAAAACCTTTGAAAATGAATTTTGAACTGATATTTTATGACACTTCAACCACTTTATTTGAAATGTATGTCGACTTTAGATAACAATCTACATTGTGGACATGTTTGTCAAATTGATGTTATCAATGTGAAATGAGAACTATTGAATAGCCTATGAACTGAAAATTGTGACAAGGCATAAAGGACTTAATTGAAGAGGAGTTAAGAATTCTTTTATTTTACATGAGATATGTGAACTGCATATGACTGGTGATGAAATGATAAGATAAGATTATTTTCATCTTCTTCTCCAGAACGAAAAGACCTAGAAGGTTGTCATGTTGTGTAATGAGTCTTTAGCCAATGAAGATTCTAAATTGTAGATTTGGTGACCCTGTGGCCCCAAATAAGGGCCTCACAGGCCATTACCTAAAATCCTGTTTTCATCTTTTTCTCCGGTACAAAAAGATCTAGAAGGCTGTAATATTGTATGCAAACTCTTTAGCCAATGGGGATTCAAACTTGTAAATTTGGTGACCCTGTGACCCCAAATATGGGCCACAGCCTAAAAAAAACCTTTGGAAATGAATTTTGAACTGATATTTTATGACAATTCAACCACTTTATTTGAAATGTATGTCGACTTTAGATAACAATCTACATTGTGGACATGTTTGTCAAATTGATGTTATCAATGTGAAATGAGAACTATTGAATAGCCTATGAACTGAAAATTGTGACAAGGCATAAAGGACTAAATTGAAGAGGAGTTAAGAATTCTTTTATTTTACATGAGATATGTGAACTGCATATGACTGGTGATGAAATGATAAGATAAGATTATTTTCATCTTCTTCTCCAGAACGAAAAGACCTAGAAGGTTGTCATGTTGTGTAATGAGTAGGGCTGTAACGATTCATCGATACCTACGATACAATCGTAGCCTGGGATATCGTGATTATTGTATCGTGAGGTTCCTGTATCGTGATACACTAAAAATAGATTTCACTTACTTAAAAATGAAAAGAGAACCTAAGTGAACACTATAAAACTAGCTAGTGTTGTGCAGTAACAGTAACTACAGTAAGCATGAAGCAATCTGATTCATAAATAACTGTTTTTAGAAAAAAAAACTGTTTTAATCTTTGATTTTTTATCTTCTCATAACACAAAATTTCCACCATCTTGAAAATTTCACAAAATTTGCATGAAATTTTACTTTAAACAATGTATCGTGATACATTCTGTATCGTCTGTCTGTATCGTGATACATATCGTATCGTGAGATTTCCCATGATACTCAGCCCTAGTAATGAGTCTTTAGCCAATGAAGATTCTAAATTGTAGATTTGGTTACCCTGTGGCCCCAAATAAGGGCCTCACAGGCCATTACCTAAAATCCTGTTTTCATCTTTTTCTCCGGAACAAAAAGATCTAGAAGGCTGTAATATTGTATGCAAACTCTTTAGCCAATGGGGATTCAAACTTGTAAATTTGGTGACCCTGTGACCCCAAATATAGGCCACAGCCTAAAAAAAACCTTTGAAAATGAATTTTGAACTGATATTTTATGACACTTCAACCACTTTATTTGAAATGTATGTCGACTTTAGATAACAATCTACATTGTGGACATGTTTGTCAAATTGATGTAATCAATGTGAAATGAGAACTATTGAATAGCCTATGAACTGAAAATTGTGACAAGGCATAAAGGACTAAATTGAAGAGGAGTTAAGAATTCTTTCATTTTACATGAGATATGTGAACTTCATATGACTGGTGATGAAATGATAAGATAAGATTATTTTCATCTTCTTCTCCAGAACGAAAAGACCTAGAAGGTTGTCATGTTGTGTAATGAGTCTTTAGCCAATGAAGATTCTAAATTGTAGATTTGGTGACCCTGTGGCCCCAAATAAGGGCCTCACAGGCCATTACCTAAAATCCTGTTTTCATCTTTTTCTCCGGAACAAAAAGATCTAGAAGGCTGTAATATTGTATGCAAACTCTTTAGCCAATGGGGATTCAAACTTGTAAATTTGGTGACCCTGTGACCCCAAATATGGGCCACAGCCTAAAAAAAACCTTTGAAAATGAATTTTGAACTGATATTTTATGACACTTCAACCACTTTATTTGAAATGTATGTCGACTTTAGATAACAATCTACATTGTGGACATGTTTGTCAAATTGATGTAATCAATGTGAAATGAGAACTATTGAATAGCCTATGAACTGAAAATTGTGACAAGGCATAAAGGACTAAATTGAAGAGGAGTTAAGAATTCTTTTATTTTACATGAGATATGTGAACTGCATATGACTGGTGATGAAATGATAAGATAAGATTATTTTCATCTTCTTCTCCAGAACGAAAAGACCTAGAAGGTTGTCATGTTGTGTAATGAGTCTTTAGCCAATGAAGATTCTAAATTGTAGATTTGGTGACCCTGTGGCCCCAAATAAGGGTCTCACAGGCCATTACCTAAAATCCTGTTTTCATCTTTTTCTCCGGAACAAAAATATCTAGAAGGCTGTAATATTGTATGCAAACTCTTTAGCCAATGGGGATTCAAACTTGTAAATTTGGTGACCCTGTGACCCCAAATATGGGCCACAGCCTAAAAAAAACCTTTGAAAATGAATTTTGAACTAATATTTTATGACACTTCAATCACAATGATTTAAAATATATGTCTACTTTAGATAACAATCTACATTGTGGACATGTTTGTCAAATTGATGCAATCAATGTGAAATGAGAACTATTGAATAGCCTATGAACTGAAAATTGTGACAAGGCATAAAGGACTAAATTGAAGAGGAGTTAAGAATTCTTTTATTTTACATGAGATATGTGAACTGCATATGACTGGTGATGAAATGATAAGATAAGATTATTTTCATCTTCTCCAGAACGAAAAGACCTAGAAGGTTGTCATGTTGTGTAAAGAGTCTTTAGCCAATGGAGATTCTAAATTGTAGATTTGGTGACCCAGTGGCCCCAAATAAGAGCCCCGTAGGCCATTACCTAAAATCCTGTTTTCATCCAGAACAATCTAGAAGGAATATTTTGTTCAGAATGTTTAGATGTTTGGATGACAAGGCTTAGAACCGAGATTGTTTAGCCAAGGTGATTCAAAATTGTACTATGTACCATGAGATTCATCACATTGCCTGTTCTCTTTAAGCCTTATACAGTTAGATCAGTGCTGCCAGTGTTTAGTGCAAGCAAAAGTCTATTACATAATTTGGCAGTAAAACACAAAAAACACAGCTGGCTTGTAACCAGAGCCAAGGGGTCAGAATATTGCATAATCTCCTGTGTGTTGACCTTGCTGAGTGCTCTCTCTCAATTTCAAGACTAAGATTTGTCAGGGTTAGGGATTGTGCATTATATTGAGACAACATATTTCTGTCTTCATCATCAAACAAAATAAACTCTGATGAGCTACAGAGCCCATGGCTCTATTTTTAACTTAATTTTCCGAAGAGACAATGGTGTTTTACTATTGGTGACATTATTTTTCAAATACATATAATCGACTTATTTGAGCGAAAAAACGTGCTACTGCCCCTTTAAGATTGTAACATATTTACAAAATTACAAACTAATAGATAAATTAATCCAGTCAAATCCACAGGGGCTTGTATTGCTGAAAACAAACAGTTCCTAGGTCCAATACTACGATACGACCAATATAGCGATACCTAAACACTCATGGTAGAGTTTTAATTATGACACCATGATGGAATGGTCAACCGTTTTTCTCTCTGAACCTTCAATATCACATTAGACCTACACATCTACCTTTCACACTGAACCAACTAGTATCTAGTTTAACAAGTTTGCTCATTTTAAATGTTATTCTTAATAAAAGCAATTTGATCAGAAAACACTGAGTACATATGTTGCTGGTTAATAAGTTTGATCATTTAGGTTACTAATCCTAATAAGATACCTTTGAGCAATGAAATCTATTAAATACAACAAAAACATAGTAATCTATTGTTGCTAAATCCTGTACTCTACATTACCAATTTCTAACATATATATACACATGCTGGTCTAATCCAGAGATAGGTGTGCATGACTATGACTGTATAGGCAATACCCAGCAAACAAACAACGTTGCAGCAACGTTGTGGTTTGGTTGCGTTTTCTACTAACGTTATTATGACGTTCCTACAACGTTGGAGACCCAACGTTTTCATGTGACGTGAAGACGTCACAAAATAACGTTAATAGAACGATGTTACTTAGTTAGGTTAAAAACCAGCGTTCCTACAACGTCATATGGACGTTGTATACTAACGTCCAATTCTAACGTAAATACAACGTTGAAACACAATGTCAATGTCGTATTCTAAAGTCAATACAACATTGAAACACAATGTTAGTAGTCTACAACGTTGTGAATTGGTTAGGTTAAAAGCCAAAGTTCCTACAACGTCATATTCTACGTCTAATTCTAACGTAAATACAACGTTGAAAGACAACGTATTTACAACGTTATGAATTGGTCAGGGTTAGTTCTAAACCAACGCTCTTACAACGTCATGAGGACGCTGTATTCTAACGTTAATACAACAATGAAACACAACGTCAAGAAAACGTTGTGAATGGTTAGGTTTATAAATAAATCATGAAAAATAACTATTTGCAGCTTTTAGAAAAAAATCGCGCAGTGTCTATTATTTCCTCGTTTTGCTTTCCGACACAGATCATGTGCAACCCTTGATTTGTCCATTCATAATGTGACACAAGTTGACACAAAACGATATTTTGGCAAATGAAAATTCCTTCCCTGAACATAAATTTAAAATAAATACTATTAACTACTGTTGCGATTCTTTTAAAAGAATAAATAGCAGATTGTGCTCAAACTAAATCAGTTTTAATAAATGTTGACTGAAAAGAAAACATGACCATGAATTCAAATAATGAATGTTGTACTAAAATATCAATGTCTAATTTTCAATGTATATATTCAGACAACGGTAAATCCGCATAATATTTAGTTATATGATCTATTATTATCAACATTATTATTGTGCAGTTTTCGATAATAAAAAAAAAGAAATATACTTTTACCTTCATATCGTCAATGTCGACTATCGTCAAAATAGTAGTTTTCGATAACAGTCATTGCTTCTCGATACAATAACACCATTTATATCGTTTGGAATAATTATGTGACCGCAACAACACAATGGATGAACCTTTAAATGTCCTATGCCTCGTACACACGGTGCCCTCGCTAAATTTCGGTTTGGAGTTACCACACTGACGATTAAAGCAGATCGCTATGCAAACGTTATGATAATATTTTAATTGCATTCATGAAACTAAGGATGAACTCAACACACTGTTTAAATTTCCGTTGTATGGAAATGAGAGAATCACATGTATGCATGACTTGTCTGTGCCAAACTTTTGAAAGCGACGTTAATTAAATCCCAAATCATCTCATGTCAAATCATCTCATGTCAGATCATCTCATGTCAAATCAACTCCTATCTTTTGACTTAATACTGTCTCACTATACATACCTTGTGCTCACAAGGAGTGGTACGCAATAGGGACTTTCAAAATTCACAAAAATACGAATGCTGTCGCGCTTACATTATTGTAAGTATGATTTAGTTTAAACACTGGAGGAATTATTACTTTCATCGTGTATGCTATCGATATATACTATGTTCACAAATATATTGAAAGTCTTTTTAAAAAATGCACATGTTTCAAGCTAAAAAGAATACATTCAAATACTTTCAACTATACCAATTATTATTTACCTACTCGTTCTACATTCTAATGTAATCTAATCGGTTATTCTGCATGAATCTACTTAAATTATTATCAATAATGAGGATTAGGAAATTTACATGAATATTGAGTTTATAATTGTGCTGGTTTAGCAACTGTAATTATCTATAGCTGACTGTAGCTGAAATAATGGAAGGACATGGTGGAATATTAACAATTGTTGTTCTCTATTGGTTTTTTAAAATGTACACATTAAAATTTACACATAAACAAGCTAGTTTTGGCATCATCATTTACATTAATGAGTTAGTTCATACCATTGCCTAAAGATACCCTTGGAATATCTATTATGACATATCAAGTATAATATTTCCCTTTTATTTGTTTTCTGGCGATTGATTGAAACATATTTTATTCATTTAAGAAACGGATTAGGCAAAACTCATGAAACTTATAGAAGGCCTCTCAACATAATCGACAAATCATTTGACAAGGCTAAAATACATAACACATGCAGAAGAGAATTTAAAACTCTACAAATTAAGGAAATACATAGTTTCAGTGTATAAACATGTAATATAAATCATTAACGCATTATACAAATAGAGATTATTATCCGAGGAACTGTGTCATATGACCTTTACGAAACGAGTGTGAATTTTTAGCTCATCTGGCCTGAAAGGCCCGAAGGGCTTATGGCATGGCACGGTGTCCGGCCTTCGTCCTTCCGTCCATCCATCCGTCCGTCCGTCTGTAAACTTTTCGCATTTTCGTCTTCTTCTTCAGAACCACTTGGTCTAGGGAGATGAAATTTTATGTACATACTCCTTGGCCAATGGGGATCCTAAATTGTAGATTTCGTGTAGATTTCGACTTCTTCTCCAGAACCAATGACTCCATAGAGCTGAAATCTTATGTGCAGACTCCTTGGACAATGGGGATTCTAAATTGTAGATTTCGTCAAATCCTTAAAAACCTATTTTTATCTTCTCCTCCAGTTCCAAAAGGTCTAGAGAGCTGAAAAGTTGTTAGCAGACTCCTTGGCCAATGGGGATTCTAAATTGTAGATTTCGTGACCCCGTGACCCCAATCTAGGTCGCGTACCTTGCACCTAGGGGATCAAAGTTTGTTCATCATGAATTCCAGCGCCCACAAATATGGCCGCCAGAGGCGTTAAAAGTAAAACCTTTAAGTGACTTCTTCTCCGACAGCACTTGATATAGGAATCCGAAATTTGTTCATTAACATATTTGTGGGATGGAGATATAAATTTGTAAATTTGGTTGTGATAAATTATGAAATATGAACTTAGCAGGGGGTTCACCCTCAAAGCTTCAAACGACTTTTTCGCATAATCCAGCAATAGGAGATATCCAGAATCCAAGACAGTATTTTCTTTAAAAGATGGAGATTACTATTTGTAAATTTCATTTCCTAAAGTTTTAAATTTTAATGATGGCAGGGGTTTATGTAAAGGTATATTTTTCATCTCAGAAACCAATGACCATAGAAGACTCTATTTTTGAGGATATCTAACTGGTATTCTAACTGTGGCTTCATTGTCCCGCCTTTCAAATCGCAAAGCCATAAAGC
This sequence comes from Gibbula magus, assembly GCA_936450465.1. Taxonomy (NCBI): domain Eukaryota; kingdom Metazoa; phylum Mollusca; class Gastropoda; order Trochida; family Trochidae; genus Gibbula; species Gibbula magus. Next base: position 54,760,172 of record OW388299.1, read on the forward strand.
ATATTCACTGTAGAGAACCAGCCTGAACAGAGCTTTGAACAGAGTATTGCTTGCTGGTGGGATAGAGGGATGGGGTAAGTCCTCCTCCATGACTGTGTAAAAATAAGAGTCTTTAATACAGTCTAGACCCTTATTCAACAAGTCTAGAGAAACTGAAGAGAAAATATTTAATCATAAAAATGAATATAATAATTTTTAAAATTCCATAGACTAAATTTTAGTCTAGGGTCGGGCTAGCCAGTTCGTTAAGGGGCCATGCATTGCAACATTCTTCCCAATTCCCATTCTAGCCCCTGACCCTGCTGTTCTCACCCCCATGAGATATGTGGACTGAATATGACTGGTGATGAAACGATAACACTCCACACCTATTTTCATCTTTTTCACTAGTACAGAAAATAAATAAGTGTGGGGGAAGCACCATTTAAAATATATACCGGTACCGTAACTCACTGGCTGTGAGACCAGGGTCTGCATGTTATGTAATTGCATTGTGTTGACCTTGAGGTGACCACTCCCTGGTAGAGAGATGGAAACCGCTCGTTAGGCCAGTCATGTTCATTGGTTTTTAGTCTTTGTGAATAATTTTTCCACTTATAAGTAAGATTCATAATAAGGTTCATACTCATTTGAGAAGGGATTTGTATTGTTTCTCTCCAAATTTTATACCATTTTGTTTGATGTTTTGGGGAATATGTTTATTCTATCTTAATCAGGAGGTTCGCCTTTTCTTCACTCTTTGCAGGAATTGTGATAGCTGGACAACCCATTTTATCCAAATTTAGTGTCGAGTCATATTTTTGTTATGCACTGACAATTTCAAGACCGCAATTTGTCAGGGCTAGGAGTTGTGCATTATATTGAGAACAATTTATTTCAGTCTTCAACATCAACCAATATAAACCCTGATGAGCTACAGAGCCCATGGCTCTAGTTTTCTCATTTAGGGCTACAGACATAAAATCTGGTTCATTTTGTAGCCGTTGGTAGATATGATTACATTTATCATTTTATCACAGTCGTTAAAGGGGTGATTTAATTACATACCTTCTGCACGTCCTTATATACCCCTGCTCAAAAGAAAGTATACCAAGAAAAAATTTGAATATTTTTTTTAATATCTACATTTTATATATGAAATGATTCTGAAACACGTCGCAGGAACACAACACACTGTTTTCATTGACAATAAGCGGAGAATGGCAAAAACTTTCATGCAACACGGGATTTTACCAATGATGACGTTGAGTCGGATCCCATGTAATGCACGTGCAAAATCACTGTATGAAACACATGATACTGTACATCAAGACAGTAGCAACAAAAAACACATGAAAGAAATGCCGAGGTTAACGGCAATACAGAGAGAGAGAGCCATTGAATGGCAGCGACTGACACCCAACGTCATCCGGCGTTTGACGTCATCGATGCGGCGGCGAGCTCAGGCATGCATTGATGCCCATGGTGGACATACTCGGTATTGAAGACGTGTTGAAGGACTATTCCTTTACTTACGAACTCATTTTCAGCATATACAGCTTGACAGTCATATTGAGAATTGTGAATTTTTGACCCCATGTGTCTTTGTACCTCTGTTGGGCATTCAGTTTTTGTTTTATTGACATGAACGTTTCCATTAGTTATGTTAAAATACCACTCTACTGATATATAAAAAAAGTTTATTCTATATCTTCATCTGTTTTTCTTCCATGCTTCTTCAAATCCTTGGTATACTTTCTTTTGAGCAGGGGTTTATGAGGGTTTGATGTTTGTGTGGGTGGTTGGGTGGGTGTGGTGGTGACAAGGGGGTCAGGGCCAAACTGGTTTCATACGCCCGTCCTTGAATTTGATCGGACCTCCTATATTCAGTGCAAGCCTACACCATGAAAACAAGTGACTATTCATGTAATAATAATAATAATAATAATAGTGCATATTTATAAAGCGCACATATCCACGCTCGAAAGCATGCTCAAAGCGCTAAACATATAATGCTAATAAATAATGATAATAGTGATGCACATTTGAATGTGCTCACTTCACACAAACATCAATAACAAATCAATGTGTACAATTGTTGCAATTGTGAAAGTCCTTATGAACCATAAAACTGAACAAAAAGATAGGCTTTTAGACTTGATTTGAATGATTCAAATGTTGGACATAGTTTCAGATTTTTGGGAAGAGAGTTCCACATGTTAGGAGCAAAATGCTCAAAACATCTCTGACCAAAGCACTTGAGATTTCCCTACAAAACATCACTTGTTTAGTTTGCGCAATGCCGAAGCACATTTCGACAAAGCCTTTGTTAGCAATAAAAAATGAAGTTGTATTTAAAATTTAAAATAAATCTTTCACGTGTCTAATTTGATTTATCCTCAATGGCTCCGAGTCAAGCGGTTATAAATATGTGTGTAGGTGCACATACATCGGGATTTCGTACCTTTCATGTAAACAATAAAGTCATAAACAATTACCGCTGTCCAATAAATGTAGAAAATGGTTTCATGTTAGACTAAAGTTTAGTCTCTGAGATGAAAATTTTAGGAAACAAATAACCAGATTTTCAAGACTTTCTCGAATCGCTAAAATGTGATTGTCTCTTTTGTCAGGAAAACAGAATAGGTTATGTCTATCATTGTTCTTAAAAAGAGGGTTCTCTCGGATATTTTTTGTGGAAACGAAATTCGAGAGGACATTCCTGTTTACTCATATATGATATTAATACATGCTATTGTTGATTCAAGCGGGCAGGTAGTTTAACTACTATTAATTTAAATGAACTACTACACGATAAAAGCAATATGAAAGTAAGAAAATGAGGTCGAGGGACACATACGGTAAACATGTTTGTTTACCTTGGTTGTATTATTTATAGGTCAGTTTCGGATAATACCGACCAGCCTATACACTCAACCGCAAAAGAAACGTCACCACATTATCAAGGGTGTGAAAAACGAAATCCTGCTGCCGGAAAAGGACAATTTTAAATGATTTTCATAGGACATTATTTATAAAGAGGTACCCACAATTTCAGGGTGTAATAATTCAATTTTCATGTCTGTTCAAGTACGCTTAGGATGTTGAAATCGCTTTTTTTAAATGTTTTTTTTTTGTCAGAATGTTTTGCATTTAACTTTTTTGAATTGAATTAAAAAAAGATGTTATCGACATAAATAACCTTCTTTGACTTAAATTTGTTGACGCGTCTTAATTTACTGTAGGACGTCATAAAACAAACCAAGAAAGCCGTTTCTGACTCCCTTATCCCGCCCAGTTCACAGGTAAGGGGTTTGTATTGCTGAAACAAAACAGTTCCTAGGTCCAATACTTCGATACGATACACCCTATACTAATAAATAAAGAACGGGAAAGTTTTACCCCCTGCCCAAACAAGTCCACATAAAAAAAAATTATCACGCATTTTACATGTAATACATATTTCAGAATTAAAGCAAAGTGATTTCTCTTTCGATTAAAACAAACATCAACGAAATCGGTGCATTATTTTTCAAGCTACGACCCTTGAAACACGATTTTTTTACTCGTCAAACTTGAGTGGGCCAAAATTTTGTCTCAAACATACATCGATAAAAATAGAGCCATGGGCTCTGTAGCTCATCAGGATATCATTGATTTACTATCTAAAGTTGAACATTTAAGTTATTTAACTTATTGTTTACAAGCAAAAGATCATGACCTCTGTGACCCCATTTGGGGTCACGGGGTCACACAATCTACAATTTAGAATCCCCATTGGCCAAGGAGTCTGCAGACAACTTTTCAGCTCTCTAGAACTTTTGGAACTGGAGAAGAAGATGAAAAGATGTTTTTAAGGATGTGACCCCTGTGACCCGATTTGGGGTCACGAAATCTACAATTTAGAATCCCCATTGATCAAGGAGTCTGCACACAACTTTTAAGCTATCTAGACCTTTTGGAACTGAAGAAGAAGATGAAATAGGTTTTTAAGGATGTGAGCCCTGTGACCCCATTTTGGGTCACGGGGTCACGAAATCTACCATTTAGAATCCCCAATGGCCAAGGAGTCTGCACACAACTTTTCAGCTCTCTCGAACTTTTGGAACTGGAGAAGAAGATGAAAAAATGTTTTTAAGGATGTGACCCCTGTGACCCGATTTGGGGTCACGAAATCTACAATTTAGAATGCCCATTGATCAAGGAGTCTGCACACAACTTTTCAGCTTTTTTTTTGATTGAAAACATATTTTATTCATTTAAGAAATGAATTGGGCACAAGTTGTGAAACTTATTGAAGCCCTCTCCAGGTAATCAACAACTATTTTACAAGGCAAGAATACATAACAAGAAAGTAAGAAATCTACAAGTGACGAAGTGGGTAAACATGTAATATACATTGATCAAGGAGTCTGCACACAACTTTTCAGCTCTCTAGACCTTTTGGAACTGGAGAAGAAGATGAAAATAGGTTTTTAAGGATGTGAGCCCTGTGACCCCATTTGGGGTCACGGGGTCACGAAATCTACAATTTAGAATCCCCATTGGCCAAGGAGTATGCACATAAAATGTCAGCTCTGTGGAGTCATTGGTTCTGGAGAAGGCGAAAAAGCGAAAAGTTTACGGACGGATGGATGGACGCCGGACACCAGGCCTGATGAGCTAAAAATCGAGAAAAAAGTCGATATTTCATTCCTAGCAAAAGCAATCAATCTCGAAAAGAGTTTTCTCCTATAAATTTCCATCCCTGATACATTTGACATACTTAAAGGTACATCCATTGTGTTGTTGGGGGTCAAATATGCCAAACGTTATAAATGGTCTTATTTTATCGAGAAGTACCAACTGTTACCGAAAACTATCATTTTGATGATACTCGACTTCGTATATTGACGATATGAAGGTAAAAGTATCGAGTTCTGATCGAAAACCGGACAATGCACCGCGTGTGGCGCGCGCCAATGAGTCAAACGTAATTTTGGAATCTTATTTAAACCAGACAAAATAACAAATTTAGGTTGATAATGTTCAATAGGTCATATAACTAATGTGCATGTAAATAGAACCTGCACTTTCGGTTTCTGCACATGCATAATGATGTTATTCGATTTTAATTGGAAACTAGTAATTATGATATGTTTGGCGATTGGGGATGAATATGCAAGCTGAGTGAAATTGTGTGTATTGTAAACAGCACATATGGTGTGTTGAAACGTATTAAAGCAAAATACAATTTTATGAAACACAATGGATGCACCTTTAAAACGCCCGTGGTATCTTACCGTAACAACTTTATTGCAACTTTATAGTAACTATACAAGCAAATCTGCAAGCTACCTCCACCTACTTGGAGGAAATGACGTATACAGATACGGACTAAATTAACAGCAGTCAGTTGATTGATAAAAATTAAAATTTAACCAATCAGCTGAGAGCTGTTAATTCAGTGCGTTGGAAATGTAGGTCATCATATGTTACTTCCTCCAAGATGGCGGAGGTGGCTCGCAGCCTTTTCGACTTCTTATCCAGAACCAATGACTCTAGAGAGCTGACATTTTATGTGGAGACTTATTGGCCAATGGGGAATATCAATTGTAGATTTGTTGACCCTTTGGCCCCAACTAAAGGCCTCACGGGCCATGACCTAAAAACCTATTTTCGTCTTCTATTCTAGAACAAAAAGACCTAGAAGGTTGTAATATTGTCTGCATACTCTTCAATGGGGATTCTAAAGTGAAGTGACTCTGGGATCCAAAATAAAGGCCTCACAGGCCATGACCTAGAAACCTATTTTCATCTTCTTGTCCAGAACAAAAAGACATAGAAGGAGGACTCTTTAGCCAATGGAGATTCTTAATTGTAGATTTGGTGATATGTCGGATGTAGACACTTCAAAATATACATAGATATTATTAACCGAGGATGTGTGTCATGACTTTTACGAACGAGTGTAAATGTTTGTATTGCCCGAGCTAGAGCATAGTGTAATAATTTCTTTATTACCCATTCTTTTTCATTTGATTCGCGTCAAAATAATCAAATGCGACGGCAAACTACTGTGACGTCACGAACAATCGTTTTATGACGTCACAGACGACAAAATACGGGAAGTCGCGGTGAAACAATAGTTGCTAGGAAAAAGTGATATGTGCACATGTGCACATATCAATAATATTAACTCGGTTATTTTCAACCATATGGGTAATAAATAGAGAATATGCCCCATTTCCATGTCAGTAGTTATATGTCCAAAAAGATTTCCATTTGTTTGCTGTAAATATAGGTTTCCAAAATTACGTTTGACGTCAATCGCTGTTTATTGGTCGGTTTTTGATCAGAAGTCACTACTTTTACCTTAATATCGTCACTATACTGAGTCGACTGTCATCAAAAAGGTAATGTTCGGCAACTGTCAGGACTTCTCGATAAAATAACACCATTTATAACGATTGGCATATGTGATCCCCAACAACATAATGGTTTGTGTATCTTTAAAAAAGTCACGCAAAGAGTGCATCTTTTTAAAAAGGGACATGCTACTTTAGGAAACGTGCACATTTCTATATTTGAATATCAATTTCGTGCAACTCTAGGATCTGAATATCTACTTTACTTATTTTTATTTAGGCAATTATTCAGCTGAAGTTAAAACCGTAGCTCACTTTAAAATTATATTTATTTATCGGAGATGCATGGTATCACAAAATAAACAAAATTCAAATTTACACATCACGTTATTAAAAATGTGAAAATATTATTTCGTCAACAAAATAAACTGTGCATCTAAATCATCTACAATATTGTGTTGTTTGTTTTGAAGCACGGTAACGATATGCGCACATGTAAGAGATCGAAATCGAAGTCGGAAATGTGATCGGTATATGGGCCAAGCACTTGACATCCCTGTCATGCCTTAGGATAAAGGTTATCTTAACGCAAGTAATACAACGATTTACTGGACTTAAACGACAGAAGGTCTTAAAATAACAGATATTGAAGTTCAATATTGACTTGAATCCTAACGTTGATTACCTGTGTGAAAGGTCGTGTTTGAAATGATTTAAATATGAATTTCAGTTATGTTTAAAAAGTAAATATTGTATTCAAAATATTATATTATGTGAACTGTTATTACTTTTTAGCTCATCATTAGATAGAGACCAATATTTGTATAATTCACAATCTTAAAGGTATGAATGTGACAGGGGTGCAATTTATAGTGGTGTACCCATATAATGATTATAAAAAGTATATATATATATATATATATATATATATATATATATATATATATATATATATATATATATATATATATATATATATATATATATATATATATATATATATATAAAGTATATATAAAGTATATATATATATATAAAGTATCAGTCTGGATACCGTTCCACTAACCGATCTTAGCCCTAAGATCAATCTTAGCTAATGATAAAGGATGGACTTACGATCGAATCGGTTTGTGGCATCTGTCGTCCGGCGTCCGTTGTCCGACTACATTTGAATTTTTAAAGTGATATTTAAACACCGAATCAAACCGATTTCAGTTAGACTTAAATAATATTTATCTCAAAAGCATATATTGGGGGTATTTGAGTAATTGTTAAGAGGGTTCAATTAATCCAGTATGTTGAGGGATAGTAGGTCAAACTTATCCGAATGGTAATACCCCCATGCAGGGACGAGAAATTTTCCTCCACCCTGGTATTTACGATAGACTTACATGTTATTAACCGTTGCAAAAATAATTTTCATAATTAAACTGTTTGTAAAATGGCTATCAAATGTATACCATAAGATAGGAAATCACTTCAGCTTTATATACATAACTTCCATGTTAGTTTCCGTTGTGTATCAAGAAACGTGTCCTCATATAAGCAAGGCATACTTGTCATATTGGCGTCCAATGGGAGATTTATACATGATATAGGCCTACGTTCTTCAGTCGGATGTCATATGATGAGTGATCCACATAAAATTGAACGAAATTATAGACGCACAGCTAACATAATGTCAAAGATGTTTATTTAATATTACAACAATTTTACTCAAACTTAAATTATGAAAAATATTCTTGTAAAGGTTAATTATGTATGTCTATGGGAAATCCAAGTGTGGGGAAATACTTTTGACCCAAGGCTGTATAATAGTGTATATGTCCTCAAAGTTATAATCTTATCAGTATGACCTTGTACAAGGTCGTTGGTTGAATCACGTGAATCATATGTGAAAATGTGAAGAGTAGGCCTATCTTATCAACTTACTTCACGTCGCAGTAATAACTCGTCTATTATGTGAACTCTCTGAACCATGAATGTGACATACATAAAATTTGGAGATTTGCGCCAATGCCCAGATACAATTTCAAATTGTTTACTTTGCTGTACAAAGATATCAAATGAAACGTGAAACATACCGTAATTCCTCCTATAGACGCCTCCCGCGTCTATATTTTCCGACCTCCTTCCGGCGTCTATTCGAAACCCGGCGTCTATCCGACACCCGGCGTCTATTTCTTTGAAACGGTCATACCTTCGTTTTTTTTATCGAGACCCGGCGTCAATTCGAGACCCGGCGTCTATTGGAGGAAATACGGTAACGTAACGTGAATCAGTGTAACGTGAAACGCCTAGTCATGCCGGGTTCACGTCAGTCAATCTTATCTGTCCATTGTTGTTCTAAATATAGTCTCACCTCTCAAGTGAATTCGTTATCAAACTTAAAGGGGCTGTAGCACGTTTTTTTTTCAAATTTCCCATTTTTAATGATAGTTTATGTCATTTATATATTTACTTAAAATTTAAACATAAAACATCTTATTTCACAAAACAATTATACGTAGTGGTAATAACGATGTTGTGTATAAAGCAACAATTGCATGGCGGCCATTATAATGTGAACACATTTTATTATTTCGAATAACAAAAAATATTCCCATGATTTTTTTTTTTTTTGGCAAGAGAATGTGTTTTTTATCACGCCCGGCAGATACACTCATGTTCTAAAGAAACATCCACACATTTTGATGAGTGAAAAATGAAAATTCGCTGTCGGTGAAAACAGATTTTAAATGTATTCGATAAACACATTTTTCATATAGAAGTACTCACACTTTCATACTTCGGAGTTATGATCTTTTTATTTTTATGTCAGTTCAAATACATTTGGGGTGTTCAAAACATGTTAACAATTAATTAGTTAACAATTTATAAAATGTAGAAATTTGATCAGTGTCGATAATAAATAATATGTTCATTATTATCAGAAGGATGTCATGAAACAAGCCGAAAATGCCTTTTTGACTTTCCTACCTCGTTAGTTCAGGATACTCGAAAACGACGATTTCTTAAGACGTGTGTTTTGAAAAATATGAAAAGGTAAATTTTTTGAAATTGCAAATTTAGTTTAGTTGACTTCTGAAGATATGATATTAATATCTCTATTTCAGTCGTATGTACCGCTCGTGGATTGAAGCTGAATACGAAATTATTTCATCACATACAACACTTTTTTCTCTAACCTCAAATTTATTTTCATAATTTTCAATGTTGCATAAATCCGATTAAATAATTTAAAACAACAAACCCTTATCGATTTACTTTGTTAAAGTGGCTTATAGCATGGTTATGCGATCGTCCGTCCACCCGTAAATAAATTTATAAATGCCTATATTTTGCGCCTTATCCACAGGTCATATGCTCAGAGCGCTAGCTGTACAATAAAAACCAATAAACTTCTCGTTTTTCCCGACTTCTTCTGAAGAACTACTGCATGGCTCAAGTTCACAATAACATGGCCGCTCGAAGGTAGTTCAAGTGATCTGACTGATGTAGAGATACTCAGAGTAGAGTTTTAAATATTGTGCAATGATGGAATGGTCAACCACCTTGCTGTGAGAACTCTCATATTCCTACGAGTCCTACAAATCTACCCACACCTCAGTAGCTTTATACGTCGCACCATTTTCTTTGAATAGCGATTACCGTTTTCTATGGCTTGTCGTATCGTGTAGTGAGCTGTTGTATAACGTAGCAATATATTGTATAAACTTTAAAAATAAATGGCAAATTTGAGAAAACAAAATATGCAAAAACCGTGCTACAGCGCCTTTAAAAACAAACGTTGTGAAATACATGGACTATCCGTAGAACTTAGTTTTCGTTCATCTTCGTAATAATTGATAAATTCTCATTAAAAAAAAAACAACATCAAAGAAACACAGTGGTCGATTAACCAATACCTTTATTTCAAGCCTCTGTCTAATATTTAGTCTAATAATGTTTTGAGTTGGTTTTCATATATTGCAATAGTAAGCATGATTCCAGAGCCGACGCATAGGCCGCAACACTGAAGGAAGAGATCGCGAACAGGCTTCTGGGAGTTCACTGACGTCAGTTCCGGTATCATGGTTACCAGGGAGATATAGATGAACATTCCGGCTACCCCAGCGAATATCCACGTCGATGCCTCGTGAATGTTCCCAAGAGCCACGCCAATGAGCATCCCGAGAAAACACAAGGCCGAGGAGACAACGTTATAGAGAACTGCTTTCTTTACAGACATGCCGGACTTCAATAACACAGCGAAGTCTCCAATCTCGTGAGGCAGCTCATGGCAGAAGACAGCAATGGCTGTGCTGAAGCCCCCTGTGATGCTGCTAGCAAACGCTGCCCCAATTGCCAAACCGTCACTGAAGTTATGAACACCGTCTCCAAGAATAACCATCCACGCAACTGCAGAAACAGACGTAGGGACACTGCCGTCATGGTGTGAATGCCCGTGATTTCCATGAGAATAACCTTCAGAGTACTCTTCCTCAACGTCCTTGACCTTCAGAGGTTCTTGTTGTTCAACATCCGGTTTAGAAACAGCTGTTTCAGTAGATGAATGCCTTGTATTCCCATACATGTTCCTACCGCCGTCTGTGCCTGCTTCGAGCATCCGGGATTTCTTGCTTCTGCGCCGCTCGTTGCGCACACCGGATACGATAGTGAGGATGCGTTGTATGATGAAAAAGAAGTATATTCCCACCAGTCCACTCAGACCCTTCCAGACGGCACCCGAGTGGTCGTGTCCGTCTCCAGACTCCTCTGCCGATTCCTCACCCGCTATAGCGTGGGGAAGCAGATGCAACATGGCGTCCCCCGTCAAGGCACCTACTGCCATAGCAATCAGAAATTGAAGAAGTTGGTTATAGAATACTTTCTGCATGATTGGTATCACAGCCACGCCAAGAAGACCCACCAAGCTGATGACGAGTACAGCCGCTGAACTGTAGCCCCAAACTCGGGCAGTGACGTCTTTGGACTTCGATTGATGTTTGTGGCCATGGGTTTTGCTGCTACGACGGCAATGTGGCCGGTCTAGCTGGTAGATGATAGCAGGGGACATGTAGAGGAAATCTTTCTGGCTGATGCGGGTTTTCTTGTCAAAATGGAATATTTCGGTCAGCTGTTGTATGCTCATACACTCTGTGTGGATGTCATGAGTGTGGAAGATGGCGGGTCCCACAGAACGTTTGTCCCGACCCCCAGATAGCTTCTCCTGTTTCTGCTTTCGCCCTTTCTTCTGTCCCTTTCGCCCTTTCTTCTTTCCCTTTCGCCCTTTCTTCTTTCCTTTTCGCCCTTTCTTGTTCTTGTGTTTTCTATTATGTTTAGATTTGCGTTTATTCAAATGGACACTTTTGTCATTGCCTTCTTCAGCCAAATGTTGTTCTTCATTATCAATTTCGAGTTCCTGGTGTACATTTTCCTTTCGACGTTCATCGCGATCTTTATTTTCAACATGTTCATGGTCGCCAGTGTTCGTTGAATGTTCACTGTTATTCTCCACGTCTTCATGGACATCACTGATGTTCACTTCATGTGCATGGACAGCACTATTCATTGAATTGTCGTGGTCATCATTAAGGTTTTCGCCATGTTCACTGCTTTCAAGTTTAATTCCTTGCTTACTCATTGAATGTCCCCGATCCTCACCATTGATTCCGTCGATGTCATGGCCTTCACCTACACTTGCTTCGCTACCATCACTTTCCATTGGATGTTGATGACCTTCGTGAAGATTCTCTTTATGTTGGTGTCCATGATATTTCCGGTCACCATCCCTGCTCCCTTTATGATTAGAATGCTTCCCTTTGCGTGTACCGTCCCTACTATGTTCATTTATGTCCCCCTCATTGTCGCCATGTACATGGTCTTCCTCATTGTGCTTATCGTGCTCATGCTCGCCATTACCATTATTTTCATGACCTTCATGATCACCATGATCTTTTCCATGAAAACCGTGGTCGTCTCCATGGTAACTATGATCTTCTTCATGTTCTTCCTTTTCACTAAGATCTTCATCATTTTCACCTTCACTATCTTCCCCATGATCACCATGATCTTCATGTTCACTAAGATCTTCATGTTCACTAAGATTTTCATGTTCACTAAGATCTTCATGTTCACTAATATCTTCTCCATATTCTCTAAGATCTTCATTTTCACTATGATCCCCTCCGTGATCCATATGATCCTCTCCGTGATCCATATGATCTTCTCCAGGATTCATATGATCTTCTCCGTGATCACCATGATCTTCTCCAGGATTCATGTGATCTTCTCCGTGATCCATATGATCCTCTCCGTGATCCATATGATCTTCTCCAGGATCCATATGATCTTCTCCGTGATCACTATGATCTTCTCCATGATAGTCATTTTCTTCTCCAGGATTCATATGATCTTCTCCGTGATCACCGTGATCTTCTCCATGATCTACATGATCACTTCGGTTATCGTCGAGGCGCCCATGCGAATGCTCCAGCTCCTCCTGACTCATGTACCCTACGTTGTCCAGTAGTTTCTCCAGGCTCCTCAGCTCCATGGTGTTCCCAGCTCCGTACTCCGAGAAGAGGAGCTCCAGGAAGTACATGCCCTCCTCCCTGATGATATCGGACGAGTTGGGGGACGTCAGTTGACCGTTGTGTTGATGGATATGAGGCGTCTTTGAATGATAACTTGCATTCTCCGTAGAGCCCCATGATAGCCCGACACACTGTACTGCCAGTAGTAAACCAACCACCCATATCAAGGTAACCCACATGTTCACTGCGGGGACGTCACCCGGAGTGTCCTTTTATCCTTCGCAAAGGCGTTTTACCAGCTGTTGATGTCCAAGTCGACCTCTCGCCGATAATGTATACGTCTAGAGATTGTAATCTGTCCCCAAGGTAGATACATACAGGTAGGTAAGCAGGTAGCGTCTTTCACCTGCGTTTCATGTAGGTATACTGCGAGTCGCCTCGCCTTGTCAGGTTAGTTCAGTGGATTTATTGTAATGTAATATGTTTGTACAAGTAGGACGAGCTGTCATTCATGTAGCGTTGTTCACTTGGTATCGCCCGGCTTGATCTGTCCATCACTCCAATGCTGCATGCTGATAAGTCAGTTCACTATCAGTGTATTATCACATGGAGTGTTTGTCAATATTGTTTACATAAGTACATCCTCAGATTTCTTATACTTCGTACATCTTAACAACACCGTAATTGTTCGTCTTATCACGTGTTGCTTATTGAAGATAATAGCAGAAGGTGAAGAACATATTGCTCATGACTTTTAACGATTTATTCCATAGAATTGCGTATTGAAGATGATAACAGAAAGTGTACAGCATGTTACAAATGACTTTTAACGATGTATTCCTTAGAATTGCAGCTAAATATTCAATATCATTAAATACCGTTATTATAACTCTCTACAAACGTAACTGTTGCAGTTGGGAGAACACTACCTTCAATAGTAACTACAAACCATTATTCTCCGTACCCCCAGGGCAGATTATGTTTCAAACCAACGTTAATGAATTGTAACATTTAGAATAGTTAATAAGTTAAAAAAATTAAAAAGTGTATTTCAATTTCAAAATTCATGTGGATTGATTAAGTTAAGAACCCCCGCTTTGAAATTTAAAAAAAAATAAAAGTTTACGAATTTCGTTTTATAATTTAAAATTCAACATAAAATCTCTTTTTCAGCCCTCGTCAAGTCTATGTTTAAAAGTAAACCGACCTGTCATAAATATTTACTTTAAATGCGTATGTGTGTTTGATATAGATAAGGGGCGGTCAAGGGTTGTGTAACAGTCGGCACAGCCATAAGAGCGGTCTTCTGACTTAGGGCGAAGTGACCTCTAGAAAAGGACACGTTGTTGCGTCCGTATCTTTGACATTTGTAAAAAAAAACAATAAGATTTAACAGTGTGATATGCATCTACACGAGTGAATCCAGGTAGGACATTACCTGGATTACATATAGGTAACACAATGTTTCACGTTTATCTATGTTAACAAGTTAGCAAGTGTGTGTATGGTTTAGTCGTATACGCCGGTATGTCTCGTTGAAGCATGCATCTTCAAATGTATACATATGGAAAAAGGTTAAGCACCCCACGTTTTTTCACCAGAAAAGGTTGTATAATAGGAAAGACAACAATGCGTCAGTAAAAGTAACCATATGGAATAAGAGAAACATTATCTAGCAGTTTGAGAAAGAAAAATTAGAACAGCCAGTGGCTCTGTAGCTCATCAGGAATTTCATGATTGGGTTTCTAAGGTTGAATATCTATCCAAATAGAGCCAGTGGCTCTGTAGATACGCCTTATGCATGCTTTATAGTCTAAGGTAGTTTATCATTTAAATTAAAGTTCACAAAAATGGATGACTAAGCTTTGAGCATGCTTTCGAGCGTGGATATGTGCGCTTTATAAATATGCACTATTATTATTATTATTATCATTATTATTATTATTATTATTAGTTAGACAAACAGATCTTGGCAGAAACTAATTGCTGATTCAGATAGAACCAGCTGCGTGATGGAAGGTTCATTAAATTAAATGCAGTTAAAATGCTGTTAAAGGATGACTTACACAAAGTAATTTAAAGGCACAAACATGCACACCTTTGATTTCAATACACAAACGAGTTACATGTTTGAATGAAGTAAACATTAGTTTGTATCTATAAAATGAACCCCCTAATAAAGTATTCAGATTATGTTTCGCTTCTTTTGATATTTGCATTTATAAAATGTTGGTAATTTGGTCTTCAAAACCATATTTCCTTTGTTTTCTATTCAGTAATTCTATTCACTATGAACCTTCAAAATCGCAAATTTTTAAAAAACGACAATTTCAATAAATGTTGCCTACTGACGAAATCTGGTCATTGTTAACTGTAATGAACAGAACAGAACAGAATTTATTCAGTTTTCAAGGCCTCTGGCCCATACAACATACATGTAACATTTGATAATTTTGCATGCTTAATATTGTTTACAATGGGAAGTAAGTTATACAGCAGAATAATTAATAGCGTAGTTTACTGAGATATTTTCCTATTTGTTTAATAGTTTTTATGTTTTGCGTCGACATTAGGTTTATAAACTTGTTGATGGTTGGAGGGTTGTAGCTGACATCAGGAAGGCAGAGTTGTCGTTCTTGGCTGTACTTTTCACAGATCATCATTACATGATATTCATCCTCAATGTAGGACATATTTTTTTAAAAACAGAATGAACAGAGTCTTTCTTTACGAGGGATATTATAGTGGCGACCTGTTTCTATGGTTAATCTAAAGTTGTGACATCTAAATCATGCCATGGCTATTTTATAATATAGTGGGAGTTCAGATGAGTTGAGATATTGTTCAGCATTTAACAGAGATTTGTATTGTGAGTAATAATTACATTTTGAGGATTCTGAAAGAGATGAATGCCAGTTTTGAGTGAGACAATCTTGTACTCTCTGTTTGAAGATATTTAAAAATGCCTTGGTATCACCAATCTCCTGGCTAATCCACACAAAGCCAAATCCATACTGAAAGATTAAATTACACTTGTGACGTCATCCTATTGTTCTTTCACTCCATTATTTTTCAGTAATGGAGAGTTACACATCACATCATATTTTTTAAGTAGAAATTTAATTTATTTAACTTTCTAAAGCAATTTTGATAAAAGAGCAATACTTTGAGTGTAATTTAAGTAGGGTAATATCCTCGTAACTCTCCATTCCTTAAAAATAATGGGCCTCGGCCCCTCCGGGGCCTCGGCTCCATTATTTTTAAGGAATGGAGAGTTACTCGGACATTACCCTCTACGTAATGCCCTGATGTCACTGGCCCATGTCTTCTTTCCACTATCATCTAAGGACTTGAGCATGAGATAAGCTTGGTGAGGTTGAATAAGCCTGCACCAGTAGCTGACTGCTCTACTCATGTAGTGATACTGCAGTAGAGTTCTGCCACACTCACCCAGAACCATGTTGTTATTAGTATTCTTGTTAAGTCTCAGATATTTTCTGCAAAATTTGAGTTGTACTTGTTCAACTTGTTTACTTGTACTTGTTTAACTGTAATGCCCCATCTAGAACAAAGAGAAAAGTTGAATTAACGGTTTGAACTGTAACAAATAACAAATATTCTAAAATCGTATGTTTATAGCTATTTTATTAATAGTTATTAATAATTGTTAAAAATAGGATGACATTTCACCAACCAGTTACTTCATTATTTTTTAACATGAACGATGTTTTAATGCGTGCAATTCAGCTTCGTAACTCAAATGTTTTTGACGGCCTGTCCTCGTATCGCCTACACCCCATATTGCCTACACCACTATCAAAACAAATTTATGAATGAGTGCACATCACTCTGGCATCCCCATTCCTTAAGAAAATAATGAACTCTTCAAACAAGATAACAAAGACAGAATTACTAAAGAACAAATGACTTTAATTTCACTTTGAATTTCACAATGACGACAATGTATTTTCATAGCATATGCACTAGATTTTTAAATAGTTTGTACTTTCATATAGCATGATCACTAACAATGTAATGATTTAATTTCACTTTGATTTTCACAATGATGACAATGTTACGTGTAAAGACGCTAGTATTGTGGACTAGTGTACTGCTTCTGCACCTGTATTCTCAAATAAAGACGCTCTGGGAGTGGAAGATTTCGATCCCGGTGGTATGTCATTTTCATTGAAGTGTAAAATTTAACGCAAGAAAAGCTTGCGAGGTTGATTGTAATCTTGTTTTAAACTCATGAACGTGTGTTACAAAATGAATTGTTAGATTGTGTAATTACTGATAAAGAAATAATATACAAACATATGTATAATGAGTGTAGTTAAAATTAATTAAGAAATAAATACCTGCCTGCTTATTACTGTAAACATGTATCCATTGAAAAATATATTTCAATTATGTCCATCACATACACACCAATACTTAGTATAATTGCTTTGTATATCAAACATGGCTTTCGTATGCTCCATTACTATGTGTTTCGTTATATTCATGTATATTTGTTACTATATGTCATTATGTACGACTTATGAGACTTCATTACAATGAACCAGTTCATTAATTGCTAAATGGACTGTACCATACTACACAATAGGGGTGAGGAAGTGACACTCTGTATTTAGTGTAGGCGATACGAGGTGTTTTTTTTAGGTGTAGGCGATACGAGGGAAAGGCTTTTTGACATCTGAAACCTACATTTTATTACGTAGTTTAGGCACAGGGACAATGGTTATTTTTGGTAAAAAAAAATCAGTTCCATTACAATTTCGGTCCCAATTTCTTAAAATGTCAACTTGAGTCATTTGTCGTTGAAGAAATCTGTCACAAAATCTACTTTTCTCATGTTGAGAATGATAAATTCAACCAAATGATCGTAACGTTCCCATAGCGTGAACTTTTAGTTTTGAATAATGGAGGTACTTAACTTTTTACCACATGTGTATCTGGAAAGTTTTTAAAATTCCGTCTAGCAGGTCATCAACTTCCCAACGCAAACTAGCTGATTTAAGCCTTGCAGTATCTCCCTCACTTTTTCGTCCTAAGATAGATGAGCGCTGCACCTGAAATGTGATAGTGGGCTCCAACTTCCGTGCACTGAAACCTAAATTAAGGAACTTAAATCAGCAAGTTATTGGGACTGGCAATAGTTATGCCTTGCGTGGGGAAGTTTGCAGATCACACGAATGCAGAATGTAGTATTGTTTATGTACTAAGAATTTTCATAAAATGTTCATTTTATACCACATGAAAATGACAAAGCTAAGATTGCATTTTTTAGAAAAGCGCAGTGAACAAAAAAGCTTTTACGATAATCGGCCTGTGGTTATCAGAAACCAGCAACATTATTTGATCTATGTTTCATACAATCGTCAATTTGAAAATAAAATCTCTTTGCAGACTATATAAGCAAGACAACTTTACTGATCAGTTCTAATAATTCAGGCAAAGTAACATGGGCATCTCACGTCTGAAAGGTTCTCACGGTTTTCTCCTAGTTATGGCTTCGTGGGGCCGAGTCTGTCTGTTGGAAATATGAGCATCTTCTTACGAGAAGTATCTATGAACCAAAGGCGCCAGACCCTAAATCTTCATATATACATATACTTACCTACCTAAATAACATATAAAGAAGGTAAGACATTGTCCGCTATCTTGGATTCTGACATAGGAAATGGTTAAACTGGTTTACTGACTCAAATACGCTTTGTAACAGTATTAGACTGATCTAAGTTTCCATTTCCGGTCCTATGGCAGGTATATTTATAGTTAGGGTCTGGTACCTGTGCTATGAACGGACTTGAGAAACTTTAAAAGTTGAAGAGGGGCGTAAGTCGATCGAGAAAAACGATAGAATTTTGCCATTGAGTAAATATGCTATGGAAACGAAATGCTTTTTATTGGCTTGTCAATCTTACGAAGATTTACGTTAAAGGGGTTATAGCACGTTTTCTAAGATAAAACAAATCACAAATTCCATTATGAAATAAGTACAGTCAGCTGCAGTTTAAAATACTTCCTTGTTATACATATTTACTAAAAATAAGGGTCAAAACATCTAGAGATTGAGGTGTTCCTGATATACTATACAACATCATCTTGAAGAAATACATAGTAGTCACATGACCAATATTATGCTTAAAGGGGCAGTAGCACGTTTTTTCGCTCAAATAAGTTGATGAAATGTATTTGAAAAATAATTTCACCAATAGTAAAACATCCTTCTCTCTTCGGAAAATAAAGTTAAAAATGAGTGTACATATTTTGGTTTAGCCATGGGAATCATTTTCGTAATACAGAATAATAAATTGTGTTCACAATAAATTGGCCACCATGCAATTTTTGCTTTATACGCAACATAGTTTTTACCACTACAGATAATTGGTTTGTGTAATAAGATGATTTACCCTCTAAAGTTAATTTAAATGACATAAACTATCATTATAAATGGTAAATTTGAAAAAATAAATTTTGCAAAAAACGTGCTACTGCCCCTTTAAACCTGGATATTTTAAAGATGTATATAGATGTTAAACGAGGTATATTTACATCTTGTGTGTTAAATATTTGCTGCAATGTCGATCTGGTTTTACAATAGTTTTGCATGAATGGACAGAAAATACTCTACGAAGAGGAGAATATCTCTGGCGTATAAAGCAAAAGTGGTATTCATTTTCTACAGCATTGTCACAATGTAAAAAATAATAATATTTATCAGATATATCATTGATGATCTTCCAATCTCATTAAAATCATATCTTTGATTCGTTCCTTAGGCTAGACCTATTTGGGTTGTCATTCATACAAGATCTGACCGAATCCCGTAGAGCGCCGTGTCCGCTTTCAGAAATTTGAAATTATGCATTTTCAACAGGAAAGTAACAACATGGAGCTCTACGGGATTCCATCTTGAATGAGTGACATTACAAAGTTCTAAAGCTTAACCTTGGGAACGAATCAAAGATGTGATTTTAATGAGATTAATGATCGTCTTGCGTTGATGATTGACTCCTAAAGCCGTGAAGGGAAATGCCAAATTTACACATTGACATAATTAAGTTTCTATTTTCAAGTTTAAGGATATATGCTTCACATTGAAATAGATTTTTATATAAGAATAATGTGTCAAATAAGATGACGATTCAATTTTGTTTCCAAGATTGCATATACATATCAACCAATCGTCTTTCAAATGATTATACAAAATAGTGGCGTCACCATCATCTTGAACAATCCATACATAGCTATAACCACTTATAAATAACATCTCGTGCACGAACGTGAGAAACCCAATTAATTTTACCATTTTCATCTTGTAACGTATATATTA
Source organism: Gibbula magus (assembly GCA_936450465.1). Classification (NCBI taxonomy): domain Eukaryota; kingdom Metazoa; phylum Mollusca; class Gastropoda; order Trochida; family Trochidae; genus Gibbula; species Gibbula magus. Next base: position 54,780,358 of record OW388299.1, read on the forward strand.
AGCATTTCATATAAATGTATTGGGATACGTGAAAGTTTCATTCGTAACAATTCTATCCAATAACTTTAATCTTTGTATTTATGAATAAACAGTATCGTCCAGTTTCCCCAAGAATAGCCTTATTTGCAGCATAGGATTCTCTTTTTTTTTAAAACCTGTTTGTACTTTTTCTATAGTTTCTTGGTACTTTACTCCCCATATTTCGGAACCATATGTTAAAATAGGAGATATCTTGGAATATAATATTTTACAAGCAGTGTGAAAATTAATATTAATTATATATATTATAAATCAGTAAAATCAGTAAAATCAACATTGGTTCCTTTGCTTTACGAGCTTGCATGGCTAACGTTTCACATGCTTTTGTCCATATCAGTCTGGATGAAAATACGATACCACGGTTCTGTAATAAGATGTAACATATAGGAACACTTTTCATGCTTGGATTTTATACCACCATTTACTGATTTAGGAAAACAATGATTTAAAAAGAAGTTCTTAATCCCCATTTCATACACCCATATAACACATTGTAATTGCCGTTGTAGACCAATAATTGAAAATAGAGCCATGGCCTCTGTAGCTCATCAGGAGATAATAAGTGGGATATGTTATGGAGTGGACTTTATAGCAATGGTCAGATAATGGAATGTAGTAATAAGAATCTAGGTAGTGAAACGATTAAAGCAGTTTAAAAATATTTTGTTACCATAACTTTGCCAATCTGCTATATATATGTGTTGAAAGAGCAACACAAAGCTTGGAAATAAATTGCTGGTATCAAACATATAATAATGTGGTGGAGAGATCATACTATTTTTTAAGATCGTACACACATTATATAATAATGAATATACCGGGTACAATTCTTTGCATACAATTCACCACTGTAAGCTATTGCAATAATGGCCTGGGGCTGTAGAAGAAAATGAAAAAAACCTTTTTAGGTCATGACCCCTGTTAATTATTATCAAAATTGGTTACACATAAATCAACATTCGTTATGAATATCATACACCTTTGCATTATATTGTTTTAATTCTTAATTGCATTATGGCAATACCAACATTTATTACATAATGAATAGGAGCCTCAGTTTTTGAAAATCCCATTTCTCATAGGCTCCATTTCAATACTTAATAAATTGGTGAATTTTTTTTAGTAAATTCTTTTTCACCATTTCTTATAGGCTCCTTTTCAATATTTGATAAAATGGTGATATTCTATGAATAAATTCTTTTTTAGAGTCAGTGGAAGACTAAAGCAGTCTCACGCACAGTCTATGATAACACAGTGCTGCACAGTAGTTTGAAGTAACCTGAAACCTCTGTGTAACTATCAGTTTTCATTCTTCTGCCAGGAAGAGGTCAACACAATGCAATTACATAACATGCAGACACTGGACTCACAGCCAGTAAAATTTATATGTTAGATGCAGTTTTTCCTACAATTAATTATTTTTCTGTACTGGAGAAGATGATGAAAATAGGTGTGATGTCACAATCTCATATAGCTACTTCTTTTATAGTCCTATGTTATCACCAGTCATCACTAGTCATATTCAGTTCACATATCTCATGTAAAATTAAAAAATTTAATTCCTCTTCAAGTTATTCCTTCAAAGGGTATTCATTATTCAATAGTTCTCATTTCAAATAGATTCACATTAAACATGTCCATGATGTAGACATCTATCTCATTTCTTGTTCCTATTGAATAAAATTAACTGCAAAGTTAATAGAAAACTAAATCAGTTATAAAGTATAAAATATGATATAAATAAGGTATACCAAATTGACTCGTACTGGAAATTCTCATTAATTAATTAATTAATTCTCCAAATAATTACACAATATCATGAGATATTAAAAAACTCCATTATTTACTCTTAAATTACAAAGAACATTATATTAGATTTAATAAAAGATTCTGTATTAAGTCTTTAGAATACTTTTAGACTTGTGTACCTTTATCAGCAAATTCACTTGCAAAATACAAATAATTACTCTTATGTGAAATGTGAGACAAAGATAAAATATGACTTATAATTTTTGTTAGACCTCCAATTCTAAGTTTTTAATTCTCAATATCTCTTTTTCATCAGACATATTATATTCTCAAAGCACATGTTAGAACTCTCACATCAGAAAGATGAAATGCCTTTAACTCAGCTGTTTTCTTTAAAATTACCTCCCTTACCTACTTTACTGATTGAAGTGCACATATAATCTCAGAAAGATGCTGTAAACTGAAATAGGCTTTTAGGTTATGATCCCTGTGACCCATATTTGGGGTCACAGACTCACCAAATTTACAATTTAGAATCCCTTACAGCCAAGGAGTCTGTACATAAAATTTCAGCTCGCTAGAGCCATTGGGACTGGAGATGAAGATGAAAATAGCATTTTAGGTCATTGCCTCTGTGACCCAATATTTGGGGTCTCACTGTCACCAAATTTACAATTTAGAATCCCCTTCAGTCAAGGAGTATGTACATAAAATTTCAGCTCTCTACGTTCATTGGGACTGGAGAAGAAGATGAAAATAGTTTTTTTTAGGTAATGACCCCTGTGAGCCACACTTGGGGTCACAGGGTCACCAAATCTACAATTTAGAATCCCTTTCAGCCAAGGAGTCTGTACATTAAATTTCAGCTCTCTGGAGTCATTGGTTCTGGAGAAGAAGATGAAAATAGCTTTTAAGGTTATGACCCCTGTGACCCACATTTGGGGTCAATGGGTCACCAAATTTACAATTTAGTATCCCATTCAGCCAAGGAGTCTGTACATTAAATTTCAGCTCTCTGGAGTCATTGGTTCTGGAGAAGAAGTCGAAAAAGCGAAAAGTTTACGGACGGACGGACGGACGGACGGACGGACGCCATCCCATGCCATAAGCCCATCGGGCCTTTCAGGCCAGATGAGCTAAAAATGAAATAGAACAACATCATCTGCAAATAATAAAAGCACCAAATCAACTCTGATCAACAAATATACCATACGTTCATGCTTTATACATTTCATGTACGAGTTAATTGATAAACAATATAAATAATACAGGGCTTAAAATGCATCCTTGTTTAACTCCAGATGATGTATTGAAAGAAGATGTCGTACAGATACCAATTTTAACAGATGCTTTTACAGAAGAATACATTTTTTAATACATTATATATTTTACCATGACATCCATTTTTAACAAGCAGATATAATTCTTTTCTTACCGTATCTTCTCTTACTATTTAACACAGTTTTGGATAGTGGTGTTTTGCCGGATAGCTGGAATACTGGTATGGTAATCCCGTTATTCAAAGCAGGGTCTAGACAAACCCCAAACAACTACAGAGGCATATCTCTCTTGAACTACTCTGGTAAATTATTCTCGGTAAGTTATATTGAAAAATCTTTAAGAATATGGTTTGATGTCAATGAACTAATTGCCGACACAGAGTTGGAACTGTTAAGACTTGTTGTGAGTATTTTACTGGCGCATCATCGACTTAATAACAAAGGATATAATGAAGTTCGTGAATTCGGGTCCCCAAAAATACATTTACGAATATGTTGTTACATCTCGAGTGACAACATTGTTTGGAGGTAAATTTAACATTTGGGTCAATGCCCCCGTCTGCCTGTCCAAAATCCAAACAAACGGTCATTAGACCTAAAGGCGTAGCCTTTGAGAAGGTATGTGAACATCAACAATTTAAAATAAAATAATAATTAATTTGTTAATAAATTGTGAGGTATTCTATATTGTAATTAGATTATTTTCACTGTGTAAGGTGATGCGGGGTTGTTTACAATCATGATATTTAAAAATCAAATATGTTCCAGTGCAAAAAATTGAATTTGAAATTAGCCTATTTGTCATGTCCGGATCTTGGAAGGCATAGAGAATATTGTTTGGATGAACTCACTTGTTAACATAAAGCCAATTGACCTACAAAATAACACATTTTTACAGAAAGGCTAACGTTAACATATAAACCATAAAGAGGTTGAATACCTTTGTTTCTGCGAACCCTTACAAGTCATGTTTAGATTTGACCTAGTAGTTTATCGAGGTTCATTAAAGGCACTGTAGCACGTTTTATTGCATATTAGGTTTCTCAAATTTGCCATTTATGAGTAAAGTTTATACAACGGATTATTAGTGAATGGGTAAAAGATACGACGTGATAAAACCGTAGGCTCTCCATAAAAAACGGTTATCAATAATAGAAGAAAATGGTGCGACGTATATAGCGACAGTGGTGTGGAACTCTTCAGTGTGGCAGGTAAATTTGTACGTTTCATGCCAACTTGAGAGTTCAGTCAGCAATATTGTTTGCCACTCCATCATTGTACCATATTTAAAACTCTACTCCGAGTGTCACAGTATCCCTACATCAGTAAGATCACTTGAACTACCTTCGAGTGGCCATTTTAATGTGAACACCTTAAATGGCGATCGATGGGAAATGGACTCGCATTACTTAACCGAACCATGTATATTCGTTTAAGAACTCTTTATTGATTCTGGGGTATTATTTAGTCATTGGTAACATTTATTTATATTTTTGTGAGAGAAGATTTGTCAGTAAGAAAATAGTGCTACAGCGCCTTTAAGTGCGTTTCTAAGGCAGATTAGAATTCCAAACATGAGGGTTTTGATACCTGTAGGATGACGATTTTATTATTTCGCGGTTATTAATTATATTTTTTTTAATTGACATGACAATTTCTTCACACAAATAGCAAGTCAACATGTAATCACCTAATATAAACTCGTATACGGCCAAGGCCTTTATATGTATATATGTAGAACTTGTGCGAAATTAGTGTCTAGTTATATGCTGGACTAGTCAACATGGTGAGCATTTTTTCTTTTTTTTAAATTGCTCCCAAGAGTACATGTTCATACATCATTCAGTGTTGTCAATCTCCTTTGGAAATAGGTATTCAAAGTGGGTTTCATATATTAGTGGATTGGGAATATAGAAGACTATTTGTTATTATGGTTATGAAGTTTGTTTTTAGTTGCAGTAACCTTTTCTACATTGAAAATTTCTTTCAAAATAACCAAATACCTTTCTAGTTTTGGAACTTGTTGTCTGATACCACATATATGAATATATTTCTTTGCAGATATTATTATTATTATATGATTCAGTAGTCTATCAATGTTAATTGTTCCAAACCAAACGAGGTATTTTTTTATTTTGATTCTTAAATCCATACGATGATTAAACCAAAGTTGTTCCAAAAGTTTGTATTTATCTACATTCCCAATAAACATGACAGATATTCTAAGTTAAGTTGTCTTCAAGTTTCATTTTGAATAGTTCTTTTGTAGTATATATAATACCTTGTATTAATCCATAGAGTCTGTACACAAAACTTCAGCTCCCTAGACCAAATGGTTCTTGAGAAGAAGACGAAAATGCGAAAAGTTTACAGACGGATGGATGGATGGATGGATGGATGGACGGACGCCGGACACCATGCCATGCCATGCCATAAGCCCATCGGGCCTTTCAGGTCAGATGAGCTAAAAACCCTAGTGTAGCAAGCTATGAACAGCACTCTTGAGATTGTATGTGCTCTTCACTAGTCACTATAGACAAAGGGAGATAATCCCAAATATGCGAGTTCTAACATGTGCTTGGAGAAATGGTTGTCGAGAAAGAGAAGTTGAGTTGAAAATTAAGAATCTAGGGTCTAACAAAAATTGTAATATTTATTTTGTAAAACCATATTTTTGTTACTTTTATCATATTTCATAAGTAAGGATATATATTTTATTAAAGTCTGATGAGCTACAGAGCCAATGGCTCTATTCTGTTTGAATTGGTTGTTTATTGGCATCACAGAAAACATTTAAGGCGAAATTAATGTCTTGTTTTCTATTGGGATAGGATTGGCTATTACAAATACTGCATACCGGGTTAACATTTCATTATATATAAAGTTATTGAAAAAAACAGGTAATTTATAAAGTTACCAAAACTAAGACCATTGGTTTGGTTTTGCAGATTTAGTATACTCAAAAGATTCTATGGAACATCCAAGTTGTATTTATCATGTGTAACAAATGTTTGCAGTTCCAAAGAAGACTGTTTGTTTGAACTTTTGTTCCTACGCATATGCATGCCCGACACTGGAATATCAATTTAAAATTTTTTATTTTTTTTAAATTGATTAATTTTGTAATTTTTGAACTTTAAATTATTTTTTTTTAAAAATGGATTAATTTTGTAAAGATGAATTTTTTCATCAATTTTCAGAAAAATCTCTTTATCAAACTCTTCACAACCTGCAATATCACTTCCAAGGCTAAAACATCACCGAAGACAAAACTGCATCGTTTTGAACCCGAGCCATCCGACACCCCTGGTGTGTTTCGGACATCAAAGCTCAAAAACATAAATCTCATAGCTTCCAATATTTGATTCCAATATGTCGGTAACATAATGTATGGTCCCTGTAATACAAATACTTTACCATGCGCTCATATATATAGTATGTTAAGGACAATTTCCAAATATGTTCCTTAGATCCTTTCGAGTAGTATATATCGAAGGTGGACTCTTATCCATATCTCAAATAGGTTTCAATGATGCAATAAATTGTCAAATAGTTATAAGCTACAGTTTAAAGCTTATAGCGCTTTTGGTTAAGAAGAAAGAACACACAAACAAGCAAAAAAGTGAGCGTGGCTCACTAATACCCCCGACTGTTAAAGTTTGACATCATTATTTTACTTAAAGAGAGGTGTCTGCACACCTAAGGATTGATAAGCTATGAAATGTAATTGCTAAGATTAAACTGTTTGTGAAAACGGTAGGACAAGTGTCGATCTTCATGCAAAAAAAGTGGTTTACGTAAAAATAGGAATAATAGTAACTTGAAAAGGTATGGGTAACATAATACACTACTGCTATTACCACTGATCACTGACCACAAATCACAACACAGAAGTAGCTTCATTCATTCTAGCTCCAAATAAAAAAATATTAAAAATCGCCAAAAAATCAAAATTCACCAAATCTCCTAGTGGTGAAGAAGACATACATGTGCCAAATTTGAAAAGGATGAGATGAATAGTTTTTCTGTAATCGATTGGACAAAAAATGCTCATAATATGACCAAGTTAAAAAATAAAAAAATTCACAAAAAATAAAAAAATTCACCAATTTGGTTTAAACTTTGCAATGCACCTCTACTAGTGGTGGACAAGACATGTACCAAATTTGAAAAGGATGAGATGAATAGTTTTTCTGTAATCGATCGGACAAAAAATGCTCAGAATTTGACCAAGTTAAAAAATAAAAAAATTCACAAAAAATAAAAAAATTCACCAATTTGGTTTAAACTTTGCAATGCACCTCTACTAGTGGTGGACAAGACATGTACCAAATTTGAAAAGGATGAGATGAATAGTTTTTCTGTAATCGATCGGACAAAAAATGCTCATAATATGACCAAGTTAAAAAATAAAAAAATTCACAAAAAATAAAAAAATTCACCAATTTGGTTTAAACTTTGCAATGCACCTCTACTAGTGGTGGACAAGACATGTACCAAATTTGAAAAGGATGAGATGAATAGTTTTTCTGTAATCGATCGGACAAAAAATGCTCAGAATTTGACTAAGTTAAAAAATATAAAAAATCGCCAAAAATTCAAAAATTCGGTTTAAACTTCGCACTGCACCTCTACTAGTGGTGGACAAGACATATACCAAATTTGAAAAGGATGAGATGAATAGTTTTTCTGTAATCGATCGGACAAAAATTGTCTTCGGACCGACGGACGGACGGAATCATTGGTATTACTATATACCCCCGACCTTTTTAGGTCGGGGGTATAAAAAGAGTATATCTAGTGGTGGACAAGACATGTAATTCATTTTTATACCCCCGACCTTTTTAGGTCGGGGGTATAAAAAGAGTATATCTCCCCCTTCAGATATCCTAACCTGTTCTTATTGGGCTGAATTTACGGGTCCAGCAAAATTCTCTGGCTGGCAGTGGGAGAAAGGGAAACCTCATACTGTATCACTTCTAAACTAAGAAGCTAAGCGGCTATGTCAAGCGAGTGACTTCAAAGATCTTTGCATTTGACTCTAAATGGTCTTGCTAATTAGCATACCAAGGTATGTCACTCAACTGCACTGAAATTCAGTGTAGCATTGCACTCAAACCTGACAGACTGCGTGTAGAACAGTTCTCTACTGCAGACAAAGTTGCCGTGCCCCTGGCGGGATTCGAACCCCGGACCTCTTGATCCGAAGCCGAATACGCTATCCCACCCCCGCCATTTACATGGAAGGTATATTATAAGCTAAAGACAACACAAAAACTTGTTAACATTTTTTTTACATTTATTTGCAAAGGTGACATTTTACATTCATAATTTATCAAAAATGAATAATCATTTAAAACAAGATGAAATATATGACCAACAGAAGTGTCTCCAACATAACAAAATCTGCAATATTTGAACATCTGCTTACATGGTTTTCCCCTGAAACACATTCATGCATCAACATCCACACAGATGAAAAACAAATACTTCAGATTACCAAAACAATTTCTGGCCCAACAATTTTCAAAGTTCTCAGTGCCGAGTCGTCTTTGCAATGTAAAGCACTTATGATCGACCTGGAGTCCAGATTTCCAAAGCTATATTAACACTAAGACATGACTTGCAGCTTCGAAAATCTGGACTCCGCAGACAGACCTTCAGGAAAACACCTTAGCGTTAACACTTTCAACATATCCAAGATATTTTAAATGTCTTCATGCTCAGATATTTCATAAGGGCGAGAACTGGTGCTCAATAAAAACAGACAATTTCACAGACGAAAGGAATGAAGACAAATATTTATCATGAGTTATGGTTCTTGACGTCTGACATTTTGATGCACAATATGATCATAACAAAACATTTGGGTATCATTAAAAATATAAATCTGAACTCCCAATGTGTTGTAACATCTTAATATCTATAGTGCTCAGGCTTGAAGGGTCCTCCCTGGGGGATTCCGAGATATGAGGCCTGGTCGTCCGAGAGTTTCGTGAGGTTGACTCCAAGATGATCCAAATGAGCAGCTGCCACTTCCTCGTCAAGCTGAAGGCAGAAAAAAGGTTTGTTAAAATCAAAATACTTTCTAAAGTGTTGCAGAAAAATGATTTTGTTAAGGTGCTGTACAACGCCATTCATTCTGAAATAAGTGCTCTCCTGAAAATGTAAATAAGTGTTACCAATGGCTAAATAATACTCCAGAATCTATGAAAAATAGTTCTAAAATGAAATGTGGTAAGCTAAGTCATGCGAGTCCATTTTCCACCAAGTGGCAATTTTAAGGTGTTCACATTAAAATGACCACCCAACGATAGTTCAAGTGATTCAGAGTAGAGTTTTAAATATGGTACAATAATGGAATGTCAACCATCTTGCTGTCTGAACTATCAAAATTGCATGAGACCTACAAATCTTTTTATTTTGGAAATACCACTGTAACTAGTACTTACTACAAGCTTCAACACAAGATTTTAATAAAGAAATCAAATAGCAGGAGACCATACAAAGGGAGATAACTCCACAGCGGTTAAAGAGATTCCGACAATCATGGTACTACAATTTGCAACTGATACACCTTGATTCAACACTCTTATTTGAATCCTTTGAGGAAGACCAAGTCATATACTATGGATTAACAACTTCTTTATTGCGGTCTCGACTTTCAATGCTTAATTTAATTGAAACAGTGACATAACTGAAATATTGGCTCAACATACAAGGTTGTCAATTCAATCTATGGATGTCATCTCTTGAAAAGATATTTTGAAATGACCATTGATTTACTCCACAATTCAAAATTGATAGTGCCATGAAAACAGTTAATGATTTTACTTTGGATGTAAACAAGCCATAAAATGGTTGCGACTTTCCATAATATGCATCCAGTATTACAATTTTGAATAAAGTTTTGCAAAGTTTTGAATAGTGCATCAAGTACCCTTTCTTGAAATCAAGTTGGGAAACACTAAAGTATTTCTCACCTTCTTCGGGAGCATGACAACTCCAACCTTGTACTGATCGCTCTTTGTCCAGAGCTCGATCTGAGCCAGTACCTGGTTGGTAAATGAGTTGCTCATCACGAAGCTCGGGTGTCCGTGGGCGCAGCCCAGATTGACGAGACGCCCCTCGGCCAACAAGATGATGTGCCTGCCTGACTTCATTGTGTATCGGTCTACCTGTAAATATTATGTGTATAAATTTGTAGAATGTCATTCATATCAACTGTGAACAAAACAACCTACCTGTAATATACAGTACAATAATTCAGAATTTGGTTAATGATTTTAATGACCATTGGAAGGAATGAGTGTATAAATAAGGCTGAATTAAAGTCTAAATCCAAAATAACAATATCAGTGTTACCTAGTGATAAATATGTTGTATCATTTAACAATTTCAGAACCCTCAAGCTATTAAAAACATGCTATCATGACTATAATAAGCTTTTCTCGTCAGAAACTTCCCTGTGCAAATACACAGGTGTTAATTAGCTTGTCTTGCATAATTTACACTCCTAGTAACTTCCCTGTCCAAAAGTCGGGAGTTAACGAGCTCTTCATATCTGATTACTTCCCTGTGCCCATACAGGTGTTATTTTCACTTACCTGTGGTTTAACCTCTTCTTTCTTCACGCAATTTTCGTTCAGGTATTTCACATCAATTTCACAGTCAAAATGTCCAATATTACAAACAATGGTATCTTCCAACATGGCATCGAAGTGCTCTGGACGGATAATTCCCTTGCAGCCAGTAGCTGTCACGAAGATGCGAGCCTGTTTCACTGCCTCATCTACCGTCGTAACTTGGAAACCTGGAAAGAAAAATACAACTTTGCATTGATTTCCTAAAATAAAAAAGTACAAAAATAGTGATTGTGGCTCACTTACACCATGTGCGATCTTTTTCATTCTACCCATGAGCAAATCTTCAATCCGTCCGACAAATTTTTCTTTCGTATTACACTATCACCAACTGTTGGTCAAGTATAACAAATATATATGAGAAAAAAATCATGCATAGCGATTCTTCCCTTTTTTCAGTTACATGAGGCATCCTTTTTTTATTTAAGTTTTCATTATGGCAGAAATATATTCATAAGTTCAAATGTATTTCCATTCTTAGGTCAACATTACCTTCCATAGCTGCCTGCAGGGCGTTGATTGGATCTATCTCCGTGACCATGACACGTGCACCGAAGGCACGCAGAGCTTGGGCACAGCCCTTTCCAACATCACCATAACCTCCGACACAGGCGACTTTTCCAGCCAACATGACGTCTGTTGCTCTCTTGATGCCGTCAACAAGGGACTCACGACAGCCGTATAAGTTGTCAAATTTGCTCTGAAATTTAAATTGTCTTTTGATTAAAAGAATTCAATGTTTCAATGCATCCATGCATTTATGACTTTAATATACAGATAGAGGAAGGTCTTAATTTCCCTGACTAAATATTTAAGATGAACTTTACAAAACACAAAACCAAAATATACTAGCACCAACAATACAAGGCAAAAGTAATATCAGCTCACATATACCCCAGCCTGTAGTTTGTCCGCTTTCATATATATTTTACTTAAATTGAAAACATATGCAACCAATCATGTCAAAGAATGACCATTTTTTAAACTTCCCCCATACAAAATTAAGTTTCCAAATAGTAAATTTCAAGTCTGGAAACATTGACTTGCTGTACAAAAATGACCCACTACTTCAAGTATTGGAAGCACCCATAAAATGACATTCACAAATAAAGATTTTTTTTTTGCAATTCAAGAATAACAAAATTAAGTTAGTCAAACTTTTTTCAATTTAAGTTTTTCAAACTATGTATAGTTACCTTGGTAACGGAATCGTTGACGTTGATTGCTGGACACTTGAGTTTCCCATCTGCCAACATTTTGTAGAGGTTATGTACGCCGGTCGTAGTTTCTTCTGAGAGACCCTTGATACCTGTTTGAAACAAACCAAACTGTCAACAATCTGGATGTGCAGCTGAAAGTAGGTGGCAGTGGTTAAAGAGACATTGAGTATCGCTCATAATATCTTAAATGTGTTCCGAAATGGTCACATATCCTGATTTCAGTTGAAATAATTTCACTTTCAAATTCATACACTGTCATACGATAACCACTTGTTCTTCGGTGAAATGCAGAAACAAACACCTCCCATTTACATACACAGTAGTTATATGCCCAACCAACATTACCAGCCCAAACTTGTCTTTTTGTCTGTTGTAGACAAGTTTCCAAAATTACGGTAGACTAATTGATGCACGCCAGCCGCTGTACATTGTTCAGTTTTCAATCAGAAGTAGACTTTAAATCAATCGTTAATTTTCACCAACAGTGAGTACTTCAATGATATAACATGTAGCTCCAAGAATATACTCGTGGCTAAAGGATCCAGCTAAAATGCCTTGTGGTTTATTTAATAATTTTGACACCGACAACATAGCAATATGGAGGCATGTTTATTTCAAGCATTAAATTTGACAAAGGAGCACCCTTCACATGGATATTTTCACGCTTATTTGTAACAAGCCAACATTTTCTGTTACATCGATTCTAGGGTTGGGTGAATTTCCTATATAAAATTGAACAAGTCAGATAAGTACAGGAATCATTCCTATCATAGCCCAGTACTCTCGTATCATCACACTTGTTTAAATAACTTTCTTTTTTGTGAATATAAACTAGACATTAAAATTAACTTGTCCCATTTCAGAGTTACAAACTGCGATATTTAATCTGATGATACATGTATTAAAATTGTCTTTTTCTCTAAAACTCAAGGAGTTTGTCAGAAGTAAACATATTTTTTTTTAAAAACACACCCTAAAACAGGTTATCGTGATACATATCGTATCATATTACCATTGTCATGATACATCGCATTGTGATAAGCGCATCCTCTCAACTGTACATTCAGACTAAGTATTCACAAGTGAATGTTCACGGAACAATTGGAGAGTGCTGACCTGGAAGGTATTTTGGGAATTTCTCGTGCACGAGGTTTGTGAGGTCGCCACCATCATCGAGGATCATGTTCAATGGCTGACCGTCGGGGAAAACCAAAGTCTGTTGCAAAAGAAATCAAAGAAAGTCAACGCAAAGTCAAAACACATGAATAGTCTTGTATCGGTCTGCAAAGCTTCTGAATTGGACATTTGAAAAGGCGTGTGATCAGTGTAATATCTAGGATGCATGATTGCATAATTCACGATGAAAATTATCAAATACGCCTTTTATGAATATCCTAGTGGGGATTATCGTGCTTTATTTCATTCCTACTTACAAGCAATACTATTCCTATATTTTTTTCAAATTCGCCCCCTTTTCTGGATGAAGAGGTGATAAAATCCCCCTCAAACTTTGGTTCTAGACAGGACACGAAAT
>OW388299.1:54794022-54894931 GCA_936450465.1 Gibbula magus
AAAAAAAATAACAATTCAGTTGTCAAAGAAAGAAGTATGCTACAGCTTCATTAAATAAAAACATGATAGCAAAATAGTAAGTCATAGCCGGCAATAATATTAAAAATGCTCATACCAAAATCGAACTAAGCCAGGCCATGAAGCCGGTAAATGTGAATGCACCGACACACTTCAGTGGCTCAACTAACAAATTCTGAATAGATCAGTGCTAATATAATGTGCAGACTGCATTCAGCACTGAACGAGGTGTGTATATACATATTCAAACTGTGATGACAACGCACGTACCGACTTTGTATGCTGCTTTTTGAGCCATTGCTGATTTCAAACACCTTGTACAGAGCACGTGTCAAATCTAAGAGAGGCCGATGGACGAGTGTCGCTCGTATTTATACCTTTCTGGTGGGAAGCTGGGTCACGTGAAAATCTAGCTTCAATTTCATTGGTTGAAATGGAACAGCCCAAAGGTGGCAACCTTTGAACTTTTCTGAGGTCATTTGTGACAACAACATGCTATTATAACCAGGAATTTTACGCACATCCTGTGCCAAAGATGACAATTTATAAAGCGCATATGTTTACAATATACGATATTAATTAAACCCAAAGTGTTTATGTTGTTGTTGATTATATAAACTGAATTAATAGTGAAAGCGTCCATAAGTCATCAGACTATTTTCCAACAGGCCACCTTAGCGTGTGTAGTCCAATCGGTAAGATGTCGCGGTGACTGAAAAAAGTTCCACTCTTTGTTATAACGATTTATCAATTATTAATGCGGAAATTTTAGGCGATATGAATAAGTTTTATAGACGATTCAAGTAAATGCTGGCAGTATTGTACTTCGATCTGTACAAAGTTAAAAAGCGATATAAATATATGTTGAACACCCCTCCAACCCGACTAAATAAAAAACAAACAAAAAAAGAAGCAAAAACAAGAACAACAAAAAGACAAATAAAAACCGTAGAAGGTTTGAGAATTACAACCCCAAATCAGTTGTATATATTTTCGGGTAGAGTGTCGATTATGATTTTTAATCGCAATTAAAAATATGGAGAATAATGGCTTTATTAAAAAAAAAAAACACCAAGTCATCAAGCAAATGACTATGGTCATGCCACATTGAAAAATACGTTTCAATAGTCTTTCGACAATTTCAAAACTATTTCACATGAAATATGTACCCAGTAAATCAATGTGTTAACAGTTTATGGGCCTCGATATATCAATTCAAACATCAATTGTAGTATAAATTGGTCATGGACGGTTATCAATTCGTATGAGGCAGATGTTTGACTTTCCGCATATATTCGGTGAAATGATATATGATCAGAACAGGACTTTATTTCACTCAAGGCTATGTACATAGCATATTGAGGGTTTAACAGGAGAACATTGTTTGATATATGTACATCAATACATAGGCGTAGGAACCGGGGGGGGGGGGGGGGGGGGGGGGGGGGGGACAGGGAGGGCAGCTGGAGGTGATTTTTAAGACCAAATATAGAGAAAAACTTTGATTTTGCAAGGCACCTTCCCAAAAAAGTTAGTTGTTTTGGATGTAGCGGTTCTTGGGAAGGCGAAAGTGTCCCATTTCCGGCTTTAAGGACTAAAACGGCATTGTCAAAGACCTAAAATATGACCTGATTTGAAATCATTGGGCAAACTCAACACTCAATGCTAAAAGGTTATCTGACGCCAAAATATTACACCTTGGCGTGTCTATAACAAGCACGTTGAGTGTCAAGAAAAGTGTCTTTATATAAGCAAAGCATATATCATACGTCAATACTTAACATGGCGGCCAATGGGACATTGGTACATGAACTCGCATATACGTTCTTCAGTCGGACGTCATTTGATGAGTGATCAACATAAACATGAACGAAATTACAGATGCACAGCTAACATAATTTCAAAGATGTTTGTCAAATTTTACCCCAATATGACTTAAACTTAAATTATGAACAATATTATTGCAAAGGTTAATTAACATGTAAGTCTATGGGAAATGCCAGGTTGGGGAAGAACTTTTGGTCCCTTGGTGTAGCAGGATGGGTATTCTGCAATATATATACATTGTATAAATCATACTTGCAGTGGTGAAATATGGCATTTTTGGGGGTTAAAATAAATCCGTATTTTCACTGAGTGAAATATTCTACTCAATGAAATAACTTGATAGGAAATAATAATTGATAGGAAGTTGCCTATACAAATCTGAGATAGTAAGATTTATAGATTGGTGTAAAGCTAATTCTTTATATTTGAACGTTCAAAAAACTAAGGAAATGGTTATTGATTTTAAAAGAACTAAGTCTACATTAGATGTCGTAAGCATTGATGGAAATGATATAGAAAGAGTAAATGAATTTAAGTACTTGGGTACTATCCTTGATTCTAAACTCTCCTGGAATGAGAACACTGAGAAAATATATAAGAAGGGACAGCAACGTTTACATTTCTTGTCGAAACTAAAACACTTGAAAATTGACCAAACCATCATGATGTTATTTTACAGAACCTTCATTCAAAATGTCATAACGTTTAACTTTTTAAGTTGGTACGGAACTTGTCTGTTCAAAACAAAAACATATTGGCAAACATCGTTAATACGGCTTCTAAAATCATTGGGCTTCCTATTGAAACTATCGGCAGTTGCTATGAGCAGCAGTTATGAAAAGAAAACAATGAACAATTTTAGGTGATTCTACGCATCTTTTTTCGGAATATTCAATACTACCCTCTGGACGTAGACTGCGAATGCCGACTTTTAGAACAAACAGGTTTCGCTTTTCATTCATTCCTTGCAGCATTAGAGAAATAAGTTCTGATAAGTGCAATGTTGCACGATAACCACTTTAATGTACATTGTATACATTGTATATCATATTCTAGTATCTGTAAACTGTGTTAATATGTATTTGAATGATATTTGTATGTTATGTATGCTGGAGAATTGTAATTATATATAACACAACAAATTTCCCTTTTGGGACAATAAATCTTATCTTATCTTATCTTAACAGTTTCAATCATATCTTCCGTAAACCGCTTAAGAGAGCAAAACGTGATTGATGGGAAATACAGCAAGTTCATAATGGACATATCAATCATGCATGTTTTTTGAGTGATAGGCCGATCAATTCTTTTTTCAAATATCGTCATTTTCATCGAAGTTGAAAGAACTATTTATAACAGCAATCAAAATATGATTTACAAAGGGGTATGCGCAATTCCAATGTCAATATTTAATGTTGATCTTTTTTTTCAAAACGGAATAAAACGGGAAACATCGTGTAGGTTTAAAACAAGTGTACATTTAAAAAAATACTTTCAAATGAAGATGACTCCCTAATTATTCATGCAATCTAAATAATATTTATATATCGGAATATGCGGCAATTCCATCTTCACAACGTCACGGGCGTAACGAAAAGATTTTCAAAAATGGATAGAATTTATTTCGATACGTTTTCACCTTGCCGTGGGAAGATGGCGGCAATTCAGGCACGGCATATTTAAGTACACCTTTTTATCTAAATGTTAAAATCATAAAAATTAAACAATTAGTGTTATGGGTCGAAAAATATGTGATTGTCCAACTTTCGAGGAGTATTTTCTTAAAAACACAACTGGAAAATAAAGACAAAGTCGAAAACTAATTACAAAGATAGACGGTGGAGTCTTCTAACGCCTACAGGGACGATCGCCTACAGTCTTAAACAAACAAGTTTATGCACCAGTGGTTCTAATTACATCCTTCAACCTTTCATCAAAGTGGAATGACCCGTTATTTTGTGGACTATTGCCTACAGTTAAAACAAAAATGTGTGAAATGTTGAACTTAGTGACATTTTGGTTTTTGAAAAAGATATTTTGATTTTAGTGAAATATTGACTTTGAACACATATTGATTTAGTGAAATGATGGCTTTGAATATATTTATTGACTTATGTGAAAGTTTAACTTATATAAAATGTTGACTTTGGTGACATGTTGGTTTTGAAAAAGATATTTTGAATTAAGTGAAATATTAACTTTGATCAAGTATATATTTGATGAAATGTTGACTTTGGAAATATTTAATTCCTTTTATGAAAGTTTAGCTTAAATAAAATGTTGACTTTGGTGACATGTTGGTTTTGAAAAAGATATTTTGAATTTAGTGAAATATTAACTTTGATCAAGTATTTATTTGATGAAATGTTGACTTTGGAAGTATTTAATGACTTTTATGAAAGTTTAACTTAAATAAAATGTTAACTTTGAAAAAGATTTTTTGAATTTAGTGAAATGTTAACTATGATCAAGTATTTATTTGGTGAAATGTCGACTTTGAAAATATTTATTGACTTTTGTGAAAGTTTAATTTAAATAAAATGTTGTCTTTGAAAAAGATTTTTTTGAACTTAGTGAAATGTTGATTTTGATCAAGTATTTATTTGGTGAAATGTTGACTTTGAAAATATTTCTTGACTTTTGTGAAAGTTAAACTCAAATAAAATGTTGACTTTGAAAAGTATCCTTCCCCTAAAACATATATTGAGATGATAGATATGTAGTATTTTTTTTTAAATGCGAAATGTTGACTCATGAAATATTAATTGCGTTGATGAAGTCTCTATCTGATGACTTTTTTTAAAAGTTGAACACTAATGTCTGGCTAAAGGTGGATGTATTAATAATGGAAATAACTGAGAAAGCTTTACCTACACAGTAAATTAAATTTCTATAGCAGTTTCATGACAGTTGTTCTTAAGCTTTTTGCTTTTTGCTCCACTAATCCCCCAGCTTGTGTTATTACTTCTCTACTGTAGGCATTAGTGCACACTCATTGGAACAGTTCACTTGTGTGCAGGTAAGCGTATCGCTGTCACAACTCAAACTGTAGCTATTAATCCCCGAAGGCAATTGTCACTGTAGGCGTTATTACACCTAACCAGATAGACAGCTAAAATTAAGCAAAAAGTCGAAGGTCAAAGCAAAAGGCTTGGAGGCCTACGTGTCGACGAGTCAATTGTTTAATTTTGAAATTTTGTTGTCTATTACCACATTGTCGTATACCAGGGATGGATCTTGTAAAAAAAGACAAAGTTGGTCGTAACTAACTTCTTCCGCTTTATAAATTGGTGTGAAAGATAAAATATACCCGGGAGTTATCTGTCTAACCTTGTATTCCTCGACATGACCCTTATTCCCCTTTCAAATTTTTTTGCATTGGTGGTAATGGGTGGAAGCTTTCAGCGGGTTGTAGTCAAAAGGGCCGAATGTCAAAAGGGCCGAGAACTGCATAGTCAAAATGGCCGAAGGAAAAAGTCAAAAGGGCCGAGGTGAAAGTCAAAAGGGCCGAGCCATTTAGTCAAATGTGCCGTGTTCCAAGTCATAAGGGCCGAACCAAAAAAATACCAACCTATAAAACATAGCAAAAGTTTAGGTTTCATCTTCATTTGCCATGCCTATTCATGTGCCAAAACCTGCTTTAGTATGTAATGAAGATATACAGCTGCTGAACAAAAGTTTGTTACATTCACAAAACTTGTAACATTTGTTTCATTATTTTCCAAAAATACTTATAAACTTGGTCTTTTCTTCTCATAATTAGGTAGTCAAATCATTTTAAATACAAATGAAGTTAGGAAATTGTTGATACAATGCAGATATTAAGTTAGATTCTGGTTGCACTGAAATTAGTGCTAAAGTTGCAAAGATGAATACGAACATGTATCATCAGTTAGTTGCGGAGAGTTCATTCCTTATTTACATATGAACTTTAAAATGTTTTGAAACATAAATATTGCATATTACCTCAAAACATAAATGTAACAAACTTTTGTTCAGCAGCTGTAGACCCAACACATAAAATGCGATCAACCATGAATACACGATTACTGATTGGTTTAATTAATTAACACGGCCAATTGCTAATACCTTGTTAGTAGCTAATCAATGAAAACAATAACCGGATTAATTGATAATTGCTTGTGTAAACATTGGTCGCAACTATCCTCATGTTGATTTCTCCTTACTGTCTTCTTAGACATCGTACAAGGGAAAGGAAGGTTGGGAATAATATCTTTCCTTTCTTAATTTTAAAAGGGTGATAGTGTAAAATAAAAACTGTGACATTGAGTATTTAAAAATATTTAAAAATATATATATATTTCACCAAACACGCACACATCTTTCCAAGAAATCGATGTCACAATATTACCTCTCTCATGCATTCATAAATATGTATATGTTTAAAATAATAAAAAATATAATTTTGATACCCGGTATAGAAATTTATCATATTTATATTTTATTTATCAGTAGTGTGACCTGTGACAAAAAGAACTGTGAAATGTTACAAATGAGAGATTCACATACAGCACCGGTCTCATTGACTAATAATATGAATATAAGTCTAAAAATAAAACATTAGAGACTAATACATTTGTTTGTTTTTGGTTATACGAGTGCATAAACGATGGAACAATTACAGTCACTAATATAATAATTTTGGTAATGATTGGGATCACTTGGCTAAGTAAAGATATTACAACTATCAACTGTAGGTTGAATACAATAAATATAATACAAATTAATGTTTATTTTCGGCCCTTTTTCACTCGGCCCTTATGACTATTTACTTCGTCCCTTTTGACTTTTTCACTCGGCCCTTATGACTTTTTTTTATCGGCCTTTTCATCCTTCGGCCCATTTGACCTCCGCCCTCTCATCTTAGCCGACAAATGTTGAAAATCAAGTCTTTAGTTAAATTTACCATTTATCCGATACTTATCTATATCCAATATATATAAAGATAGTTAGGGATCCCGAAATCAATTACGTTCGTGATAATGTACCATAAAAAATGATCCTGTGGTATATCAAACGAAATGATAAAAATATGTACCAATAATTGCAACTGTTTATTTTGTGAACTTTTGTCGAGAATTAAATATGTTATAAATGTCTATATATGTTTTAAAATAAATAAAATTTAAGAATTTTTTTTTATGTACATCTACACGTGCATAGAAAAAAGGGTAACTTCAATTTATTTCAGAGTAGGCTATAACCCCATTTTTGTAATTCGACAACCAAAAAAATATCAGAGACTGCGTACTTATCAAATTGTATCATAAACAATAGATACACTTTTTTAATTAAATATATAAATCAACATATCTTTTCAGTTTCAGCTTTCATAGTTGACATTGAACAACATTTCAAATTCAATGTTTCATATAAATATTGTTTACTGAAGAAACGATTATTGAAAATATAGTTTTGTGGTATGCCGACACGAATAGGCCTTTAGAGTTATCTTCTCTTAGTTGTGTTTATAACCGGAAGATGTCAGCATCAGATCATGTGATCGATTAGACTGTCAATGAACTTACACTCGTGAAGGTGACACGCCAAATTTAACAAATTTCTTTCAAAATGATGCCCGAATTATATTTCAACATTGACCATGGCTACGTCGAGGGTCTTGTCCGTGGATTTAAGTCGGGAATTTTACGCCAGACGGATTATCTGAACCTTGTACAGTGCGAAACTCTTGAAGGTATGGACATTATTTTCATTTCGAAAACATCCGTGTTGGAAGAACCGGTTAAGAGTTTAGAGGGTAAAAGAAACATATTTGATTAAAACGGTATTCAAAAACACGTATCATTAACTTAACATAAAGGATATCGTTAATGAATCTTTGTGTAGATATGTATAACTGTAATGATTGTTAATTACAATGGTCAATAGAATTGATAAACAGCTGTCTGTCGATTAGTGATTTTGTTCAGGAAGAGGTTTTTTTTATTAATAATTATTGTGATTAATTCTCTGATCAAAGGTATTTTATAATCTCCGTCAGATATTATAAATAAGCGGATACATATTGTTAAGAATATTGCGAATATGAAGAATAAATTAGACTGAATATGAATCAATGATGTATGAATCAAAGCCATATGATATAATGACCACTGATTATTTCATTCATGGCTTTAGAAATTAGGTAATGATCAATCTTTGAATACAACTATTGAGATACACTGTAAGCTATGAATTCGTCTTTATCAACATGGTTGAAATGAAATGATCATCTTATAATTTTTCTTTTAAAATTTAACTTTGAGATTGTCCTATGTGATGAAATTGAATAGAGAGAGAATACATTAATAAAAGATATTTTATTCTGGTTTTTCATTTTGATGATAATCCATGTGATCATCAGTGACAAAATGATAAACTTAGAAAGACAAACAATGTGTGACCCCTGTGGTGAGGGTAGCAATGTATGCGATTTACATTCAGTCATTTTATTTGATTCATCCTTCGATAATATTTAGCTGATAGGATATGAATGATGACGTGAATATGAAAAATATTAACAATATAAACTGGATCTAGAATATTTAATGAATAAAAATACTGCTTAGCAAAAAAATTCAATCTGTTGTTTGGTTACCCCATGTAGAGCCTCAGTCCAACTGTGTGAATGTATGACCGCATAGCAATGTATCTTAGGTCTTTAGAAGTTAGTAATGCATATATGATATTAAATAATCTTTCTTTTCATGCATTTTTCAGCTCTCTTTAGATTTTGATAACTGTTTTCAGAAAATGTGAACTAAACGATTTTCAATGACCTTTAATTAACTGAATAAAAACTTTGTGAAACTGTAACAGTTTCCTATTTATTATGAAACCCTTTCTCTGCTGAAGCCAATATGAATATTCCTGCAAACAGCAGGTTGAAATATGATACATAAATATATGTTGACAATTTGCTCTAATAATATTGTTGCTGTCTGATGAGAAGGGAATCACAATTAAGGTTGAACCAGCCAATGTATGGCGTCATAGGAGGATAGAACTTTAAAATTTGAGATTTTATGATAATCCCAAAGAAAATTTTCTGTTCATGACTGAACAGGTCATTTAAAACAGCAAAGGCAAATGAGCACCCATACACATCTACTAAAAGCTTACTAAAGCAGCTAGCAAAACCCCTAAATATAAAGCTAGAAATAAATATTAAATTACCTCATTAAAAGTACTAATGCTTGCTTGGATGAAAGAAATGCAAGCCCTGTTTGTTCTGAATATGATATATGTATATACCATATAAATGTTACTCAAACCCAACCGTTCATAAATTCAATATGCTCATGTCAATTGACAATCAAGATGTTGTACAAAACATAGCCATTTATATACACAGTGCAATGAATCTTAGAGATTCCCTCCTTTGTCAATAATAACTCATTATCTGCTTATTTATTATTTATTATGTACAATATCCTATATTATACATTACGTTGTCGTTTATACACATATATGTATTGCTCTGTTGAACCAAAATGTAGCCTGGGCCTATGGCCTCCACTACGAAATGAATAAAGATTGATTGATTGAATATGATCTTGATGTACATAATGGAAACAACATTCAACATATTTTGAATAGAATGTGTCTTAATCTTACAATAATAGCATAATAGTTCATAAACGTTCATAACATACTAATAAATAAACAAGGAGAACAAGTTCAGTGGATAGTTCTCCTTCATCGCCTCTGCTTCTAGAATGCCTATCAAAGAAGTAATAAATAAACATAATAAATAAAATAAGAATGGGAATGTTCCCTTGAATTTTCCAGTCATTAGCTCATCAGGCCTGAAAGGCTTATGGCATGGTGTCTGTCCGTCCTTCCATCCATAAACTTTTTGCTTTTTCGACTTCTTTCTTTAGAACTGCAGGCTCTAGAGAGCTGAAATGTTGTGTACAGACTCCTTAGACAATGGTGATTCTAAATTGTAGATTTGGTGACTCTGTGACCTCAAGCCTGGGTCACAGGGATCATGATCTATAAACCTATTTTCATCTTCTTCTCCAATATGAAGAGCTGTAGAACAAGCTGAGAACAATATATTTTGGTTTTTGCTACTTCTAACAATACAAATCCTGATGAGCTACAGGGTTCTATTGCTCTATTTTTGACAATATTATAACTAAACCAAATTACCCCCAAATTTATTATTTTGATTAAATGTTTTTGTTTGTTTCCAGATCTGAAGCTACATCTTCAGAGCACGGATTACGGCAACTTTTTGGCGAATGAACCAAGTCCGCTAACCGTGAATGTGATCGATGACAGACTTCGGGAAAAACTTGTCATAGAGTTCCAGCATCTGAGGAACCACTGTCTAGAACCCCTGGCAACATTTCTCGATTACATCACGTAAGATTTTGGAAATTGGAACTGATTATCATATATTTAAACCTTTACCCGATGGTAAAATATTATTCATGGGTTGCCCATATTTAGCTATTGCTTAATCTGCATTCTTCTCTTTGGTTAGTCTTTGTGATTCCTGTAAATTGACAGTAAACTCAATAATCTGTCTCATCGAGTGACGGGTAAAGCCGATATTTTCACGAGTGGAGCAGCCACGAGTGAAAATATCAGCTTTACCCCGTCACGAGATGAGAGGTATGTGATAACGCACTGAAAACATAAACTATTCTGTTTATTATATGTTTCTGTGGTCGGAAATATGGTGTTTTAGTCCAAAACTGCTTCAATTGAGCGAGTTCTGGCGGCGTCATACCATTGTTGCTCTGTCACTTAGCAACGGCAGTGACGTCACGCTGATTGTAAACGTGACGTCATCCCCTCTGTGATATTTCACTGTGTTGAGAAAGTGATATCAAACTGCAGTGATGAGAACATGTTTTCTCAAACTGAGAAAACTCAGACTCACATCGCCTAAATTCCTATACAGAATACCACCTCATAAGATATTCATTCACTATAAAAGTAAATTTTGTTGGGTTGTCAATTAGCTTGATATATTTAATATATAAATGAAATTGCAATGGTGAGTTACATAGACGTAAAGTAATAATGCAAAATTTGATAATGTACATGTTTTTTATTACCGACCGATAGTAAAATTTTAACCATCTTCAACATATCTTTTAACATTATCATAAAATAAGAACCCATCTCAACATATACATTTTTTTACATTGAGAAATTGTATATGAACTTTGATCAGTTTCACTCACCCTCATAAACAAATCAAACCTTGTTTTTCTGAAGGTTATATGAGAAATTTCTTTACAAATTTCAACAATATTTTTGTAACTGAATCAAGTGAATTTTGTGAAAAGGATCTTAATAATACTTCAGAAACTCGTATTCTCTGTGTGAACGAGGTGCAAGTGTTACGTTTGATCTGATTTATATAGGATTGACTATTTGTGATAGGATCCTAATATGTCAATATGTAACTACTTTAGGCAATGCTATCATACACGCGTGTTCTCTGTGTGTGCAGGTACAGTTACATGATAGACAACATCATCCTGCTGATCACGGGTACCCTGCACCAGAGACCAATCAACGAGCTCATCCCGAAATGTCACCCTCTTGGCAGCTTCGAACAGATGGAGGCCATTCACATCGCATCCACGCCTGCAGAGCTGTACAACGCAGTTCTTGTTGACACTCCTCTTGGTCAGTTCACAATTTAGCTTCTTTGAAACAGTTACAAACCCTTTAATATCAGAATTCGAAAGGTTCTCCAGGGATACAGCTTTTTGAGAAAGGGGGTGCACTTTTATAGAAATCAGGACACAAAATTTTTAATACTTACCCTACTTTTACTAGTGCATATTACCTATATGATCCGATGAAGGATTGAAAGCGTGACTGAGACAGGATCCTAACGTAACTGTAGTGAAGTGTAGACAGACTGGCTCTAGGGCACGTCACTACCCGGAAGTGTAGTGCAATCCACATAGCTGCGCGCGCAGTGATATGAAACCCTCACATTTCCTATATCGCTCGATACGACGGACGTGTTTTCTGAGACAGAAATTTATTTGACTACTTATTTTGCTTCCTAAACCGTGTGGTTTAGCTATTGGTATGCTCGCTCTCTATTGTCGACGACAGGTCTCTCGCCCCTCTCTCACCTTCGAAGTCAGTGGACTCTAAGGATCCCCAAAAGACACATCTACCGATGGGAGAGGTGTATACGTGGATCGCTGACAGACTGGTGGACTGCCCCTCTCCGGGTTCGGAGCAGGATACTGCACTGGCCGTTTGGAGTGAGCCTGAGCTGCTCATTCCCCCACATCCGTTGGTCCTCGACACCATCGAGTCTCTGGACGAGGAGTTCCAAAAGTTGTCGATCAATCCTACTTTTCGTCCAGCCAAGAACTCCACTTCGTCTTTCAAGGTCCACTCCTTGCAGACGTATGATCAGGGGTCCCCACAAGATGACTCATGCTCAAGACTCTCGGATGCGCCGCAAGGAGTGTATAAGGTCCAGGACACCAGGATGTTGGCGATTGAGAGAGAGCTCAAACGCACCTTGAGGCCGTTGTCAGTGTTGGCCTCTGCCACGGATGCTATGGCACAGGATCTGTTGGAAGACAATCCCTCCAGGCTAGAGCACTTATCTACGTTGTACAGGTGGCAGTACAACACGCTCTCTGTCATCATGGACCATATCCGTTCGGCCTGGGCCACTACTGTCCTCATCCGCAGGAATGGTCTCCTTGCCCCGTGGGAGGAGGAGTTTAAGAAGACCCTCATCAGAGCTCCTCTCTCTACTCCGATGTTGTTTGCGGACAAGATCCCGACAGTGTACAAGGAACATGCCGCTATGGCTCAATCGGACTTTACATTTCGAGCCATCAAGTCACTGTCGTCATCTCTCGGTCCCAGGAACTCGAGAGTTACCCAGGTGTACGAGGCACGACGCAACGTGGTCAAGAACGCTACTCGTGGAGGACGTGGTGGAGGTCATGGCAAGTTCAGCAGAGGAGGCTACACCTCCCAGAAACCTCGCCCAGAGTTTGACCAGTCCAAGACACCAAAGACTCCAGCCTACAAGAAACGCCGCTGAAGCGTTGGACTTGCACGATTGGCGCCTCCCGCCTCCAGTCGTCCCTTACCAGCTTACACCCGTGGGCGGGAGACTTGGGATCTTCTGGCCGAATTGGACAATCCTAGAAGATCCCTTCGTCACCGAAATTCTCAGGGTTGGATACAAACTGCCAATCTCCAACCCTCCGCCTCTGACCAGCCTGCCCCGGCCATGCGTGTACTCGCTAACCCAGATCGATCAGTTGTCTACCAACATCATGACACTGCTGGAGAAGAAAGCAATAGAAGTGGTTACAGACCCCCACTTCTACCCAGGATATTACGCCCCAATTTTCCTGGTTCCAAAGAAAAATTCAGACAAGATGCGGATGATACACAACCTGGCAGCATTCAACGATCTATACATGCCAGAGCCCCCGCATTTCACAATGGTTACCCTGGATCTGCTGCGTTCCAAGCTTCAACCCAACGATTGGCTGGTCAGCTTAGATCTACAGGATGCTTACCTCCATGTACCAATTTTCAAACACTATCGGAAGTACCTCAGATTCCTCTTCCAAGGGGTACACTACCAATGGAAGGTTCTCCCGTTTGGAATATCTACGGCCCCGTGGCTTTTCACTCGCATTACGTCTCCAATAGCCAGGTTTCTCCATCTTCGGGGGATAGAGTTCGACCCCTACATAGACGATTGCCTGATGAGCCACGGGGACTCAACAGTGCTACACAAACAGACCCTATTTGCCTTGGACCTGCTGCGACAGTTGGGATGGCTCGTCAATACAGAGAAATCGCAACTAGTCCCATCCCAGCAGCTGACGTTTATAGGAGGTCTGTTTTTAACCAACTTAGATCTTCTCCGAGTACCTCCAGACAGGTGGGAGAAGATAGAACGGCTAGCCTTACGGGGTCTTCATCAGGCCTTGTCAGTTCGCCAGTGGCAGTCACTTCTCGGCCTGTTGACTTCAGCTCAGGCTCTCACTCTCAGAGGCCGTCTCATGGCACGCCCTCTTCAAGTCTTCCTCATTCCGTTTTGTCAAGAGGACGATCCCAGGGAAAGCGTGCGGCTTCCACTGCATCAGGTGGTGGACGATCCCAATGAACGTTTGCGAAGGAGTCTCTTTGACAGAGTTCAGTCATCACCACGAGTTGTTCGTGGACGCTTCACATCAAGGATGGGGAGCCCACCTGGGACAACGCACGGCAGCAGGGTTGTGGGCACAGCAACAACCTCGAATTGCAGGCAGTCATCTTGGCCATCGAGCACTGGGTCGAAATCCTCAGAGGCTCTCGGGTTCGAATAGCGTCAGACAACTCGACAGTGGTTTACTTGATCAATTTCCAGGGGACGACTCGGTCGCGCCAGTTATTGAAACAGACATTCCAACTGTTCGAGTTGACAGACACCAACAACATTCTGATCAGGGCTCGTCACATTCCGGGTTGCAGGAATATATTGGCAGACGCTCTGTCCAGACCAGACAAGCCATCGCCAACAGAGTGGATGCTCAACCCGGAAGCTTTCTCCCTGATTTGTCAGTTACACCATCGGCCTCTGCTGGACCTGTTCGCCACAAGTTTCAACAACCAGTTGCCAACTTACGTCTCTCCCCTTCCAGATCCGATGGCGTGGGCAGTGGACGCCTTGTCCCTGTCTTGGGACGGTCTAGATGCGTTCGCGTTCCCTCCACCAGTTCTGCTACCAAAGGTTCTGGCCAAGATCAGGGAGACCAAGTCGATGAATCTGCTTTTGGTCACGCCCTTTTGGCCGGCCAGAACTTGGTTTCCAGAACTGCGTCTTCTAGCGGAAGGAGAACCAAACCCATTGCCCCCGTGGTCAAACCTCCTTCTACATCCTCACAGTCGGCAGGTGCATCCAGATCCACAGCGGTTTCATCTGTGCGTTTGGACCATTTGCAGAAGACTTTAAGAAATAAGGGATATTCGGCATCGGTGGCCAGCGCCATTACTGGAGCACACCGGCCTTCGACTAGAGCCCTTTATGATGATAAATGGTTGTCTTTTGAGAACTTTTGCAGATCCCACAAGCAAGACCCGTTGTCAGCCTCACCACAGTTCCTGGCAGATTTCTTGTTCCATCTCCGCTCGAAGAGGCACCTTAAGGGTGGAACAATTTCTACCTATCTCTCGGCCCTCAATTCAGTTCTCGCTGTTAAAACAGACAGGAAGATCTCGAAAATCCCGGAACTGATAGCCATGCTGAAGTCTTTTAAGCTGGAAGACCAAAAAGTCAAGTTTCGTCCTCCAGCTTGGGATCTGAACCTGGTTTTGAAGCACATTCGTGGAGCTCCATATGAACCTCTGTCGGAGGCTTCTTTCTTTCTACTTTCTTTGGCAACGGCTGCCAGAGTAAGTGAACTTCATGCTATTGATGTTACGAGGGTTCGGTTCGAGCAACGGCGCCATGGTTCAGTGCATCTGGGTTTGTTGTGGGATTTTGTAGCGAAAAATCAACTGCCTGGTCAACCTGACAGATCTTTTGTTATTCCGCCGTTGTCTTCAATTGTGGATGAATCGGAGTCTGAAGAACTCTCTTTGTGCCCAGTCCGTGCCTTGAAGGAATACATCTCCCGGTCCACGGACAAGAGGGCTGGGCGAAAGAGATTGTTCATTCCCTTTTCTTCTGCAGCTAAGGGTGAGGTAAACCGGAACACGCTGGCTTTATGGTTGCGAGCATCCATCTTGGCAGCTTATGATGCAGCAGGAATACCTCACCCCTCCGCAAATAACCCTCATGAGATTCGGGCCTTGGCTTCTACTATGGCTCTTCACAGGAACTGCTCGGTGCCAGACATCATGAAGGGTTGTTTCTGGAAATCCAACACGGTTTTTGCCAGTCACTATTTGAGAGATGTCTCCGTGGAAGACGTACAAGGACTCCAATCTTTTGGACCTCTCGTAGTGGCTCAGCAACTCACCTTGCCCGCTTCGTCTTAGGTGAGACCTGTTTTTGTGGATTTTAGGACTATTTCTCGGTTCGTCGAGATCTCTCCTTTCAATCCTTTTAGTGGTTTCATATACTGATTTGGGTTTCCTGTTTGTAGGTTTCCGCTCAGTTGTCACGTCCTACTCTTGCTAGTGCTGTGGAGGTACTCGCTGTGGGTCCTTTCCCTCCGTCCGACTGTCGAATCAACATGCACTAGTAAAAGTAGGGTAAGTATTAAAAATTTGTTAAAATCTAAATATTTTAGATATTTAAAAATACTTACCCTACTTTTAGGGTTTATACCCACCCATCGTTGGATCAACTACCTCCCCGCATTTAGGACCTCGCTCGGACTGACTCTAGGAAATGTGAGGGTTTCATATCACTGCGCGCGCAGCTATGTGGATTGCACTACACTTCCGGCTACACTTCACTACAGTTACGTTAGGATCCTGTCTCAGTCACGTTTTCAATCCTTCATCGGATCATATAGGTAATATGCACTAGTAAAAGTAGGGTAAGTATTTTTAAATATCTAAAATATTTAGATTTTAACAAAATTCTCCCAGTAGGGAGGGTGGGGGAGGAGGGGTGGTAGAAATATTAGGAGGGTATACCGTGGTAATCTCGTTCAGTGAGCGGAACGATGTTAGTTGTTGGTGTGTGTGCACCCTCCCTCAGAAAAAGCGGGGTGCACCATTGATTTGACAGCAGTTTCAATTGTCATGACATGGTGCACCCCCTCTGTATCTGCCCTCAAATTTGATCAGTTAGTTTATTAAAAGACTGACCCAATGTAAAAGCAACCAGCAATCCACTAACAAGTAGGCCGTCATCTTAAACACTGCTGCAGGTTTTGATCACAAACAGTTGTACCTAAGGTCATTATAGTCACATCTCAAATCTGAAATCAAAATTTTGTATACTCTTTAGTAATTTGTGACATTGTACAATTTGTGCACCCAGGGATTGGGAAAGCTAGGCTCCATGGGCCATGGGCCATTTTGCACATTGCACATCAAAAAAGGCCCATTAAAATTTGAAATTTTACTATTGCTACAAAGGGAAATGGCCCATTTGAAATACCAAAAGTGACTAAAAGTCATAAAAATGGCCCATTATCAAAGGTGTCTTTCCCAATCCCAGGATTCAATATTGAATGTCACCCTGAATCAGGTCATTTATTATTTGATTCCTATTCCAGCCCCCTACTTCATGGACTGTATCTCAGAACAGGATCTGGACGAGATGAACATTGAAATCATCAGAAACACTCTCTACAAGGTACATTCACACCAATAAATACTTCAGATATCAACACGTCAGTTGGAAGTGACAAACCATTAATGTTGTAATTGCTATTCTGTAAGAAATTGTCAGTGAATTAACCATTTTAAAGTCAAATGGCATATTTTCTACGATGTGTTATACTTTTCAAGGAAGGACAATGGCAACCTTGTGAACTAAGAACCTTTTGCAAATACCAGCCAACTTCCCCCTAAGTCATAACTTGTGCCATTTTCTGTCACTGGCTAATTTTAGCTTTGCTGCATTTCCTAAACATTTCTGTCCTAGTGTGGCAGAGCGCACTATGAAGTTCAGGTGCAATGCGCATCTTCTGTTGCACAGACAAGTTAATGACCTGCAGCTCGGCTTAAATTAGCCAGTGATGGAAACTGACTTACACGGAAGTTGATCACCAACCTGAATTTGAGAGTGAGTTAAGGAGCTATAATCAGCATATCTCTCCGTTACCACAGGCCTACCTGGAAGACTTCTACAACTACTGTCAGCAGATGGGAGGAGCCACAGCCGAGGTCATGTGTGAGGCGCTAGCCGTGAGTTGCATTTGTTCACATCTCTGACAATAGACATCTACATTTGCATCATTTTATCAAACTATTATCTTGACATCGACTGTCCAGTAAAACATCTTGTTCAACAGATTGTACAGACTTTGTATCAGATGTTAACATTTTGTGATTCCAGTTTGAGGCTGACAGGCGAGCATTCATCATCACCATCAACTCGTTCGGCACGGAACTCAGCAAGGAGGACAGAGCCAAGTTGTACCCGCGATGTGGCAACCTGTACCCGGACGGACTCGCAATGTTGGGCGACTCAGACGATTATGATCAGGTCCGACAGGTTGCAGAGTACTATGCTGTGAGTTTCTTCATTTATATCAGAAGTTTTCAGTAACAAGGTATCTCAGCCACATGGCCAGTTTTCCTGAAGATTATGACCAGTTTTCTGATGATTACAACCAGGTCACCCTGTTTGCAGAGTTTTGTGTTTCAAGAGTCAACATGGGCTTTATGTAAGGTTGTATGAAGAAGCTTAACGGGTTGATTATGGATTTTATTATAACGTTCATTCATATCAATTAAAGGCAGCTCATGTCATCTTGATTCAGAGACGAACTGAAGAATCGGTTATGGAGCTGATTTACAATCTGATAATAGGGTTTGGTGAAGAGCACAAAAGGGTTGAATGAAGTGTCCATAAAGGTTGAATAAAGGTAAAAAAAATTGTTGAATTAAAGGTCCAACAGAGTTTAATAAAAGTCCAAAAAGGGCTAGATAAGAGTCCAAAGGGGTTGAATGAAGAGTCCAAAAAGGACAAGGACCCATAGAAACATTTGAAGGGATCCCAAACAGGTTTAATTTAAGTGTAAAATTGATGTGATTACTGTGATTGCAGGAATACAAGGAGTTGTTCGATGGAGCCGGCACCAACCCCGGAGACAAAACCCTGGAGGACAAGTTCTTTGAACATGAGGTGAGAATAATTTACATCATGCATATTTTATCTAGTCAACTAGATATTGATGTTTTCATGAGTGATGCAGCCTTGCAGGCCTATCATCAGAGTTTAAAATCTGGCAAGGGTCGCAGACTTATCAAATTTGGTCTTGGATTTACTCAATGACTTACCTCCTTTCAAAACAATCAACTATCAACATTGGTGACTTGGTACAAAAAATAGCTTTAAGTTCATGACTTACTGACATGTAAACGATAAGACCTGGTAATCAGCGAGTAGTGTCAAGTGTTCTATTTACTGGAACTATTTTCCCATGCTTTGGAAAGGATGATCTATAGATAAAGATCTTCACTGCATCATTGTTGACAGTGATGTTGAACTAAACCATGTTGATATCTGACCTATGAACTATTTAAATACTCCAGTTAAAGGTACATCCATTGTGTTGTTGGGGGTCAAATATGCCAAACGTTATAAATGGTCTTATTTTATCGAGAATTACAAACTGTTACCGAAAACTAGCATTTTGTTGATACTCGACTTAGTAAAATGACGATTTGAAGGTAAAAGTATCGATGTCTGAAAACCGGACAATGCACCGCGTGTGGCGCGCCCCAATGTGTCAAACGTAATTTTTGAATCTTATTTAAACCAGACAACATAAAAGACTTGGGTTAATAATGTTCAAAAGGTCTTTTAACTACTGTGCATGTAAATAGGAAGTGTACTTCCGGTTTCTTCACATGCATAATGATGTTACTCGATTTTAATTGGAAACTAGTAATTATGATATGTTTAGCGATTGGGGATGAATATGCAAGCTGAGTGAATTTGTGTGTATTGTAAACAGCACATATGGTGTGTTGGAACGTTTTAAAGCCAAATAAAATTTTATGAAACACAATGGATGTATCTTTAATGAGATGTTTGATTAGCCGAGTTCAGTCTTCGATATTTTTCTCACCATTTCATTTTCAATAAATTATTTTAACCCTTTACTGACTGAAATGATAAGTGCCAAAACCTCAGCCACTGACTTTCAGGAATATTAACAAAGTTGGACATCCGGGATTGGCCAGACGTACCTGGAAACCTTTTTAAATTGTTGTAATTATGGATGAATTTATATACCCTTGAACTTTGTTTGTTACCCAGGTGAAGCTGATGAAGATGTCGTTCATGCAACAGTTCCAGTTTGGAGTCTTCTACTCCTACGTGAAGCTGAAGGAACAAGAGTGCCGCAATATCATCTGGATCGCAGAGTGCGTCGCGCAGCGTCACCGCGCCAAGATCGACTCGTACATTCCAATCTTCTAGGGTAGTGACTTTTTGGGTTGAGGGTATCGACTAATTGTTATTTCTGAAATATTGGGACGGTAGGAACTGTTGTTGAAGATATAATCAAATTCTTAGATTAGATTTCACATTTTACGTTCATTCCAGTGCTAATTTGAACGAAGAAGTGTATTCCATTATTTTGTCAAAATGTACAAAGTCAGGCAATATCTTATATATTTCTGTAAGCCTTATTTCGTTCTACTAATTGTTTCATATCCTTGTTCAAATCTTTTCAAACAAATTTTCATTTTCTACAAACCACATGCTAGTGGCAGTTTTGTGATATACATGTGTCATCTTGCCTGGTCTGTCATAACTGCACTTTGTGTATTATTCAAATCATTTGTTTTTGTACATGTTAAATGATGAAATATTAAATTATGATTGCATGTTCTAGTCAAGTCCCATGACTCCGAAAAATCCAATATGAAGAACAAAGTAGAGATCAAATCATCATTAATTACTTAACGAACTCTATCTGTTTCGTGTTATGTTTTGTGAAATGTGAACTCACATTGAATCGAAGGCTGTGACTTCCATCATGTACTGTATCATAGTTATTCATCAGATGTAGATTTATTCTATTTGAAATCATTATATGTGGGCTGGTCCACGCAAAGCCTGTTGGCCAAAAGCTGCTGCAAGTCATTGCAATGCTTTGCTAACAAAACTTTGTGCAAGCTGGCCATGGATCATTTAAATACTGTAAATCTTTGAAAGAATGTTTTGTGATGAAAATTGACTTCAGTTGTGTTGCAGACAAAATGAAATATAATAGAGATTTTTATCAAGTTGTTGTAAAGACATTTTATTTCTGAATGTTGTTAGTAATATAAGTGTTGTCAAACCTACAATATAGAAATTATCAATATAGAAATTTTCTTCATGGTTCCGGATAGAATCATTGTAGAAAGGATTCTTAACGAACAGCTTGGAATAGGTCAAAGTGTGTTTCATATGTAAATATTCTATTCAAAGATTTACAGTCTGATGTATATATTGGTATTGTGCTTTTTGTCATATTAGAAATTGTCATAATAAATTGTAATTATTTGCAAAATATTGTGATATGTCACTTAGCAACTGATTTATGTACACCAATATTTTGAAAATAATGATTTATATAATTACGTGTAATATAAGCTACACTGGTAGAATATACTTTGTAATTGTTGCAATATTCAACTGTAATGAGGATATCTTTAATGATTTCTTGTCTTGAATGATGTTTCGAAAATGTTTGTCAACTTGAAAATATATTTAAAACACTGAAATCTCCTGGTGTCAATATAGAAAAGCTTGCTATTGTAATATACAACTACACTACACAAGATCTGTCAAAATAACCAGGATACAAGTAAAATAAATATACGAAAGTCAAAATAATGTTTGTTGTATTTGGATCAATAAATAAAACAGTTGGAGACTATTTAGCAGATTTTTGGATTCTGATTTCCATCATCCTCGGTTACCCAGGGTTTTATATATGCTCCGTTTCTCTCCACTATATCACCCATGGGAAACTCTGTCAGCGAAATCTGTACTAAAATTACCCGCCCTTGGCCGGCGCAACGAAGTCAGTAACCAAAGAAAATACTCAATACAATAAGACGGAAATGGTCAAGGGAGATAACCGGTGACGGATGGCTTACAGAATGACCTCGCGTGCTTTGCATCGAAGTGACTGCGTAGCGGTTTGATTGGCTCACGCCGGCCAAGGGCGGGTAATTTGAGTACAGATTTCTCTGATGAAGTTTCCCATGGGTGATATAGTAGAGAGTAACGGAGCATATATGAAACCCTGGGTAACCGAGGATGGATTTCCATAGGAGGGTTCAGAAAGTGTTTTCAGTACATCATGAAATATGAAATGTTTGAATTCAAAATCTGGAATAAAATAGGTGATTTGAAGTAAAGAAATATTCGCCTTAACCTGTTGACATTAGTGCGAAAATTCTGTGTGGTTGAAGTACAGGTACAGAACTTGTTAAAGGGGCAGTAGTGTGTTTTTTTGGCTCAAGTAAGTAGATGAAATGTATTTGAAAAATAATGTCACCAATAATAAAACACCCTTCTCTCTTTGGAAAATCAAGTGAAAAATGAGTGTTCATGGTTTGGTAAAGTCATGGGAATCATTTTTAGCTCATCAGGCCTGAAAGGCCCGATGGGCTTATGGCATGGCATGGTGTCCGGCTTCCGTCCATCCGTCCATCCGTCCGTCCGTCCATCCGTCCGTCCGTCCATCCGTCCGTCCGTCCATCCGTAAACTTTTCGCTTTTTCGACTTCTTCTCCAGAACCAATGACTCCACAGAGCTGAAATTTTATGTGCAGACTCCTTGGCCGATGGGGATTCTAAATTGTAGATTTCATGACCCCATGACCCCAAATGGGGTCACAGGGGTCACATCCTTAAAAACCTATTTTCGTCTTCTTCTCCAGTTCCAAAAGGTCTAGAGAGCTGAAAAGTTGTGTGCAGACTCCTTGGCAAATGGGGATTCTAAATTGTAGATTTCGTGACCCCATGACCCCAAATGGGGTCACAGGGGTCACATCCTTAAAAACCTATTTTCGTCTTCTTCTCCAGTTCCAAAAGGTCTAGAGAGCTGAAAAGTTGTGTGCAGACTCCTTGACAAATGGGGATTCTAAATTGTAGATTTCGTGACCCCATGACCCCAAATGGGGTCACAGGGGTCACATCCTTAAAAACCTATTTTTGTCTTCTTCTCCAGTTCCAAAAGGTCTAGAGAGCTGAAAAGTTGTGTGCAGACTCCTTGGCAAATGGGGATTCTAAATTGTAGATTTCGTGACCCCATGACCCCAAATGGGGTCACAGGGGTCACATCCTTAAAAACCTATTTTCGTCTTCTTCTCCAGTTCCAAAAGGTCTAGAGAGCTGAAAAGTTGTGTGTAGACTCCTTGGCAAATGGGGATTCTAAATTGTAGATTTCGTGACCCCATGACCCCAAATGGGGTCACAGGGGTCACATCCTTAAAAACCTATTTTCGTCTTCTTCTCCAGTTCCAAAAGGGATAGAGAGCTGAAAAGTTGTGTGCAGACTCCTTGGCCAATGGGGATTCTAAATTGTAGATTTTGTGACCCCGTGACCCCAAATGGGGTCACAGGGGTCACATCCTTAAAAACCTATTTTCATCTTCTTCTCCAGTTCCAAAAGGTCCAGGGAGCTGAAAAGTTGTGTGCAGACTCCTTGGCCAATGGGGATTCTAAATTGTAGATTTCGTGACCCCGTGACCCCAAATGGGGTCACAGGGGTCACATGCTTAAAAACCTATTTTCATCTTCTTCTCCAGTTCCAAAAGGTCTAGAGAGCTGAAAATTTGTGTGCAGACTCCTTGGCAAATGGGGATTCTAAATTGTAGATTGTGTGACCCCGTGACCCCAAATGGGGTCACAGTGGTCATGATCTAAGAACCTATCTTTTGCTTGTAAACAATAACTTAAATAACTATTAAATATTCAACTTTAGATAGTAAATCAATGAAACCCTGATGAGCTACAGAGCCCATGGCTCTATTTTTGTAATTTGAAATAATAAAATGTGTTCACAATAAAATGGCCGCCATGCAATTTTGGCTTTATAGTCAACATCATTATAAGCACTATGGATAATTGGTTTGTGTAATAAGATGTTTTACCGTCTTAAGTAAATCTAAATGACATAAACTATCATTATAAATGGGAAAACATGCTACAGCCCTTTTAACAAAGGGAGTAATTTGGTATTGGCATGGGACTAATAAGAAAAAGACATAGTCATCAACATCCCCTGCCAGACCCAAGAACTTGGAACAAGGCCAATAAATTGAGAAGAGATAAGTGTGCTCTTCTCATTTTCATTTCATCAAGGTATCGATACCCTTAAGCCACACGATTGATTTCATCTCAAATAGTTTTAGAGAAAAGCTATCCCCTTTGAAGATACCTGGAACAAAGTTGAAAAAACGGATTAAGGGCTATAACTCCGGAAATAATAATCAAATGCTTCTTATTTTCCATCTCCATCAAGGTATTGATACCTTCAAGCCACACACCAAATTTGGTGATCCTGTCTGAAACAGTTTGGAGAAAAGCTGTCCCCTTTGGAGATACCATGAACAGAATCAAACATAGGGAACAAGGGCAATAACTCCACAAATATTCATTTTGCACTTCTCAGTTTCGAACTCCATCAAGGTGTTTATGCCCTTAAGCCTCACACCAAATTTGGTTATCCTATCTTAAATAATTTTCGAGAAAAGCTGTCCACTTTGGAGATACGATGAAGGTGAGGTGAGTTGAGTTTAACGCCGCTTCCAAGAGTATTTCACTTATATAACAGCTGATAGTATATTTTCAGGGAGAAAGCCTGCAACACCATGTGACTATGAATTGCGATGAAACCTACGAGCTAATTTGGTTGTCCTAACTTAAATAGTTTCTGAAAAAAGCTGTCCCCTTTACACAGATGGACGGAGTTTAAACCTATACCCCTTTCCACTTCGTAGCGGGGGATAATAATACCTGGAATATTGAATGTGAAAGGTGAAGAGTTATGAAAATGTAGAATTCTCGTCACTGCTAACTGTATTGGTACACTTGATTTGTTCTATACTGGCTGACAGTGTATGCGGCTTACACAGCTTACATGTGACCGGCAACATGGCTCACTGGAGCACTCCTATGCATTGGGCCTACCAACTGAAACCGACTCACTCATTTGACTGTCAGTGCCTCAGCATTGTTCAGACGTTCCAAAATAGCGATAAACATGTTGACAATCAGATGACCCCAGCTGACCAGCCAGTGAGCAAATCAAGTGTACCCAAGGATTATAACATACCAGCAGCAGTCATTTCTGTTATCAGCTAGGGAAGAATAACTGTTATTGATGACAACTTCTTTATTCTGAGAGCTGCTTGAACAAATTATGTGTGTTGAAACAGCATACTCTCGGAATAAGGGTTGTCATAAAGGATATTTGCTCTTATCTAATTTCCATCATCTAAAATACCACCCAATCTTATCTTAGGTGGTTTATAAGTTGGATAAGCCACTCCCTTTGTGGTGTTTTTCCTCAAAGGATATCCACTTTCTGACCCCAAATAGACAGTTTTTGGGAGACATGCTACTTTGAGAAATTGATAAAAGGCAAAGAAAAACCTGACCCAAGATTTTTAAATTATCTTTATTAACTTATTTTATCATGTATAATTTTGTTAGTAACAAATTACACAAAAGTATATCGACACTCAGGATAATGCAAAAGTTACAAGGGATAACAAATTCCAGAAAATCAATGAGTGTTTTTACTTCAGGCCTTTGACATTATGTGTAATGAACAATTAAAAGATGTAAAATATGATTCAAAATATTTATTGAAAAGTGACATGGACGATCTCAATATGTGAAACAAATAAACACAAGTTAATTCTATGAACATTATATAATACAACATATGAAATATAGAGTAATAACATTGGGTTTGCATCTGTATTGTATCATTTACAGAGGCACAGAAAGGGTTAAACAAACAAATACTCGGTGACAATACTTTCACTTTAACTATGAGAACACACTTGCACATGCATTCGAAAGTTTGGGATCTTTCGGTTTTCACTTGGTAATCATGACAATTCGGTGGGACGAAAAAAACAGCGGGAGAATGTGGTAAACTGTTTTGAGTGATTTAAATAACAAATATATCTTCTAAAAATTATTGATAAAACAAATGTTAAAAATTGTTTAAGTGTGACAGAAACACTTCCCAAGGGAGATAATTCCTACTGGGAGGGAAGAGTTACTTGTCCTTACATTTACATTTAGAGATGGCTTTGATTTAGTAAGTTGGTACATACCACTCGTACTGTGGATACAGCGGGTACAAAGAGGGCGTGCACTTTTCCAGACCTCGAACATCACTTTATTGGGGGTTGGGGTAACTGCTCCAGAGCAATCAGGTATTCAATTCACACTCAAAAAAGCTCTCAGGGGGGGGATGTGTTATGCATCTTTTTTATTTAATAGTGAGGAGATTTAACCCCGCTTTCAAGAGTATTTCACTTTTATCATGGCTGCTGGTATTATTGCAGGTAGAAATCTTGCAACACCATCATGGCTATGCATTGTGCTGAAACCTGTGAGCTTCGACTGGAACTTGCAATCCATGGGTGGTACTGCACTGAAAATTAGTGTAGCATTGCACCCAAACCTTACTGCGAGATTTGTACCTCAGCGCTCTTTATCAGACGTGCATATTTAATGGACAACAAAAATGTTATACTTTACAAAGATGAAATATGGTATGACAGTGCCTTTAAACTTTTGTAATTACTATTTTCATGCTTCATATGTCTGTCATCGTGGCTTAGAAAAATTTGAACTTAGGAACCAATTTTTTATCAATACCCCAAATGGTCAATATTCTCTGATGTCTTCAACTGGGATGAAGTTGCATAGTTACAGGAAAGTGCATCGTGAAGAATCAATAGAGCATTTGTGGTTTATATCTAGATTTAAGAACATTCCAGTCGAAAAGCTAATAACTGAAATAATATTTAGGAAATGATGAATCTACATCAAACCTGAATAATTTTAAAATAAATTAGTCTTCATATAAATGTGAAATATAATAAAAACATGGTTTTATTAATGTATTTCATTTGTTTCATGACAATGCAAATTCCCTTCTCAGGGCAATAAAGACTAATCTTATCTTATCTTTCAGAATTGTTTCATTGTTTCACTTCTAAAGTTGTACTGAATATTTTTAGTCAAGGGTGGGAGTGCTTATGTCGATGACAGTATTCATAGTATTTTAAAACATCTAAGATTGTAGAAGGACATTAAAGACACTATGTGTGAAACTGTGCGTTCATTCAAGTGGATTCCATTCATCTTTCTATCATCCATTGATCCATCCATCCATCCATCCATTTATCCACACAAAGGGGAGGGAATTATTTCATTGAAAAGAATGTCCTCCTTGATTTTGCGAAACTATTTAAACAAACTGTCTCTGCTTTTAAGTAATTATTGTCTTATTTTTATCAATTAATAGCAAATGATGATAAAAAAGTTACAGTAATACTTGTGATGTGATATTCCAGAAACATTTTAATTCATTTAACACAGTATCTAAAACCATGATACCCATTTCGTAACCATTGCAGTCTGCTTCCAAAAGAAACTAATTGAAACCAGTACAGTTATCAAAATAATTAAATGTTTCATCAGAAACAACAAAACTAATTTGGGAAAATCAAGGAGTCATAAAAGTGGAGGGAAATATTCAATAGATGCATTAGAAGGAAGACAACATCTTGACTAAACAAATAGACTATAATGAGAACTATTTAGCACAATTTTGATTAAAGGCACCACTGCACAAATATTTTGGGACATATACACCTACTTAAGATATTGATTAGTGAAATAATATACTTGTTAATGTTCATTTCCTTGTAATCAATATCTGAAAATTTAGTCTACAGCTAAAATGGTGGATTTGGGCATCTTCAGGGTCATCTTGAGATTGGCATGCACAAAAATGAAAATCAGAATTACTGAAAATGGTTACACTGGAAATAACTGAGGTGATGTGAGTAAGGGTTTAATTCCTCTTTCAAGAGTATTTCACTTATATGACTGCTGCTAGTATTATGGCAGGGAGAAAGCCTGTGACACCATGTGGCTATGCATTGCAGTGAAACCTGTGAACATTGGCTGGAACTAGCGAAACCATGGTTGGTACTATGCTGAATTTCAGTGAAGCATTGCACCCAAGCCTTACTGCATGTAGAACAGTTCTCTACTGCAGACAAAGTTACCTGGCAGGATTCAAACCCCGAACCTCTTCAGGGAATCAAGTGGCAAATGATGAATTAATAGTAACAAGAAGACATAGTCATCAACATCCCCCGCCAGACACAAGAAATGAGAACAAGGGCAATAATTCAAGAAGAAACAAGAAGACATAGTCATCAACATCCCCCGCCAGACACAAGAAATGAGAACAAGGGCAATAATTCAAGAAGAAATAATTGTGCGCTTCTCATTTTCTTTCCATTAAGGTAACGATATCCTCAAGCCACACAATGATGTTAAACAATATCTGAGAAAAGCTAAATCCTTGGATACTTGAAACAGAGTCGAAAAAGTGGAACAAGGGGAATAACTCCGGAAAAAATAATCACATGCTTCTTTTTTTCAAACTCCATCAAGGTATCGATGGCCTTAAAATACACACCAAATTTGGTTATCCTATCTTAAATAGTTTCTGAGAAAAGCTGTCCCCTTTGGTGATACCTTGAACAGAGTCCAAATGTACAGAACAAGGGCAACAACTCCGCAAAGATTAATTGTGTGCTTCTCATTTTTGAACTCCATCAAGGTACTTATGCCCTCAAGCCATCCACCAAATTGGGTAATCCTATCTTAAATAGTCTCTGAGAAAAGCTGTCCCCTTTAGAGATAGCATGAACCGAGTCCAAACATACGGAACAAGGGCAATAACTCCGGAAAATATAATCACACGGTTCTTATTTTCGAATTCCAACAAGGTATTTATGTCCACAAGCCACACACCAAATTTGGAAACTCTATCCTAAACAGTTTCTGAGAAAAGTTGTCCCCTTTGGAGATACCATGAACCGAGTCCTAAAATACGGAACAAGGGCAATAACTCCGGCAAAAAAATAATCACACCGTTCTTATTTCCGAACTCCATCGAGGTAGTTATGTCCACAAGCCACACATCAAATTTGGTTGTCCTATCTTAAATAGTTTCTGAGAAAAGCTGTCCCCTTTGGAGATACCATGAACAGAGTCCAAATTACGGAACAAGGGCAATAACTCCGGCAAAAAAATAATCACACCGTTCTTATTTCCGAACTCCATCGAGGTAGTTATGTCCACAAGCCACACATCAAATTTGGTTGTCCTATCTTAAATAGTTTCTGAGAAAAGCTGTCCCCTTTATAGCGGACGGACGGACGCACGTACGGATGGACGCACGGACGGACGGACGGAGCCCAAACCTATAATCCCCCTTCCACTTCGTGGCGGGGGATAATAAGAGGTAACATGCTTTCAATAGGAACAATATGAACATAATGTGATTTAGATTTCGAGTACTCAACTCCATATGATAGGAATAAAATCCCAATTTACCTGACGCAAAACCAAAAACTTGAGTACCCTTGAGAAATGTAATGATGTATAACAGACACATAAACGATAACAATGAGGAATAACATAAATATCAAAATATGAGGTAAAATACAGTGAGCATGATCTTTATAAGTATATCCAAGATAAAATTTCAAAACTTGAAATACAATGCAGTTCTTAATTCCTTGTCATATTATGACCAATGGCAAAATGGTCAATCTGTTTAAAATCTACAATAAACTTGTAAAAGGAAAATT
Organism: Gibbula magus; assembly: GCA_936450465.1. Classification (NCBI taxonomy): domain Eukaryota; kingdom Metazoa; phylum Mollusca; class Gastropoda; order Trochida; family Trochidae; genus Gibbula; species Gibbula magus. The sequence continues at coordinate 54,823,398 of OW388299.1, forward strand.
GTCACCAAAAAGGGAACCATTAAGACAGCCCTTTTATACAAAAGATTGTAAAATAAATAAACACAACAATTACAAGAATATTCCTTGGGAATATTGTACTTGTGATTTTCAATATGAAAGTAAAACTTCATATAATGTTCAGGAGAATAGTTGTAATGCCTGTACCTCATTCATCATAAAATTCAATAAATTTATCTGCAAGTGCAACCGAAACTTTCATGTGACTTTCCTCATGTTTTTTTTATGACACCAGCAAATGAAGCAAAGGGACATAACTCTAAACTCGCCTCCTCCTATTGATGTTGTGAGCAAATAGATATTGCACCAGGCAACACTTCTGATATGAATTTCTTCCTTAGTGCTGATATGAATGATACATTTTGGCGTTCATGGAATTTTGTCACCATGTTAGTCATAATTTATATTGCCCGACAAACTTAAGAAAATGTGATAACTATCCTGATTCAGGGCCTCCTCATAAACACAGAGGACCTATACCAGGATAGTTATTATTTTTAGGTTTTTCCTAAGTTTATGGGACAGTAACATACAGTATTTATGACTATTGTATAGCTTAAGAGTATTTTGATTATCTAGATTCTGGGGGGAATACGGACATAAGTAGCAGCCTGTATATAAAAAATGGTGCATCATATGACAAACAGCATTATGATATGATAGAACCTATTATAAATATGATAAAACCTATTATAAAATATGATAAAAACATTTTTCACAATAGTTATGACAATTTTGAAACTTCTCATGATAAAAAACTAAAAGTGTTTTTGTACAGAGACAACAATTGACAAATTTGCCATAATGTTTTCATAATGCTTAATTAATTAGTATTTCGTCTTCATCCGAGTTGTTCCGTATTTTTTAATTCTTGACAATGTAAAACCTACATTTTCCTGCAACATCCAGGGGAAAACTATTGAAATATTCAACAAAAACTTATTAACTTCACAGGAAATAATTCACAGCCATTAATATGCACAAAAATAGAGCCATGGGCTCTGAAGCTCATCACGGTTTTATTGATTTATTATCAAAGGTTGAATATCTAAGTTATCTCAAGTAATACATTGTTAACAAGCAAAATAATATTGGTTTTTGATCATGACCCCTGAGACCCACATTTGGAGTCACACGGTCACTAATCCAACAATTAAGAATCACCTTTGACCAAAGAATCTCTACACAACATTTCACCTTTCTAGAGCTTTACATATAAACTGGAGAAGAAGATGAAAATAGGTTTTTGGGTCATGACCCTTGACCTAGATTGGGGTCACAGGGTCACAAAATCTACAATTCAGAATCCCCATTGGCCAAAGAGTCTGCACACAACTTTTCAGCTCTCTAGACCTTTTGCAACTGGAGAAGATGAAAATAGGTTTTTAAGGATGTGACCCCTGTAACCCCATTTGGGGTCATGGGGTCACAAAATCTACAATTTAGAATCCCCATTAGCCAAGGAGTCTGCACACAACTCTTCAGCTCTCTAGAACTTTTGGAACTGGAAAGGAGGTGTAAATAGGTTTTTAAGGATGTGACCCCTGTGACCCCATTTGGGGTCACGGGGTCACGAAATCTACAATTTAGAATCCCCATTAGCCAAGGAGTCTGCACACAACTTTTCAGCTCTCTAGAACTTTTGGAACTGGAAAGGAGGTGAAAATAGGTTTTTAAGGATGTGTCCCCTGTGACCCCATTTGGGGTCAAGGGGTCAAGAAATCTACAATTTAGAATCCACATTGGCCAAGGAGTCTGCACACAACATTTCAGCTCTCTAGACCTTTTGGAACTGGAGAAGAAGATGAAAATAGGTTTTTAAGGATGTGACCCCTGTGATCCCATTTGGGGTCATGGGGTCATGAAATCTACAATTTAGAATCCCCATTAGCCAAGGAGTCTGCACACAACTTTTCAGCTCTCTAGACCTTTTGGAACTGGAGAAGAAGATGAAAATAGGTTTTTGAGGATGTGACCCCTGTGACCCCATTTGGGGTCACGGGGTCACGAAATCTACAATTTAGAATCCCCATTAGGCAAGGAGTCTGCACACAACTTTTCAGCTCTCTAGACCTTTTGGAACTGGAGAAGAAGATGAAAATAGGTTTTTAAGGATGTGACCCCTGTGACCCCATTTGGGGTCATGGGGTCACAAAATCTTCAATTTAGAATCCCCATTAGCCAAGGAGGCTGCACATAAAATTTCAGCTCTCTAGACCTTTTGGAACTGGAGAAGAAGATGAAAATACGTTTTTAAGGATGTGACCCCTGTGACCCCATTTGGGGTCACGGGGTCACGAAATCTACAATTTAGAATCCCCATTAGCCAAGGAGTCTGCACATAAAATTTCAGCTCTGTAGAGTTATTGGCTCTGGAGAAGAAGTCGAAAAAGCGAAAAGTTTACGGACGGATGGACGGACGGACGGACGGACGGACGGACGGACGGATGGACGGACGCTGGACACCATGCCATGCCATAAGCCCATCGGGCCTTTCAGGCCTGATGAGCTAAAAATGCAACATTATTTACAATAAAAAAATTAAAAGAGTCAGTACATCAAATGTAATATGTACATTGTACAGTATATACATATAGAGTACAACTTGTACTGTACAAGTGCATAGACAGATAGATCTTTGAGTTTCCATTTGAATATTATGCTTAACATTATATGTACAAACATTGTTAGCATAATCAAGAGTTAATCAATAGCAAGAGTTTTTACATAAAACAACAACATTAAAAATATCCGATAAAATATCTTAAGCTTACGAAAACTATATCAATATTCAAGAATGTGATGAATTATGATGTGTGCTATCATTATCACGGAGAGCGTTTACCTCTACATTTGATCTCGAAACTGACATCCTATGATGTCATGATAGTTTCACCAGAAATATTCCATCTAAAGATTGTCAGTTCAGAATACTTATCTATATATATTTCACTGAAATTTCAAATCATTAACCCTTTAGTTACTGAATTATCTGGGATAACTGGACTATAACTACATCAGCAGATAAAGGCAGATCTCTGGTTTTATTGTACTAAAACTGGCCAATCAAAATTCTGTAAAAGCCTCCTGAAATAGTGCTAATCATGTAAAAACTTGGCAACACAAAAGTTTTTTAATAAAGAGGTTCTGAGTTGCTACTTATAGGAAACACAACTCGTTAAAAGAATAATCCGAGATGGCCGGATAAAGATAAGCAAACCTGAGATAGTACTCCATTCACAGTTAAAATACAGAACAATCTATGACCAAGGTCAGATGAATATGGACAAGTCAACGACTGTAATATTTTTATAAACAGAATTCAAGGTTTGTGCCCTAATGTGAATATTGATCATTAAAATTAACACAATTTATTTCTCAATCATACATTAATAATGCACAAATACACAAACTCTTTGAACTGTTCCCACAAATTGCCCTGGTCATTTTAAAAGCTTTCCTTATGTACATGGTCCATCATAAAACAAAACTTAAATTAGAGATATAAGCCATTGTAAAAGTTTGACACAGAAATGAGGATCAAAGCACTTTCATTGTAAACTAAAATCAAAACAAGAAGACATAGTCATCAACATCCCCCGCCAGACTCAAGAAATCGGAACAAGGGCAATAATTTGAGAAGAATTAATTGTCCACTTCTCATTTTCATTCCATCAAGGTATTGACACCCTCAAGCCACACAAGTGATTTGATTTTAAACATGAGAAAAGCTATCCCCTTTGAAGATACCTGGAACAGAGTCGAAAAACAGAACAAGGGCAATAACTCCGGAAAAAATAATCACCTGTTTCTTATTTTCGACCTCCATCAAGGTATTTATGCTCTCAAGCATCACGACAAATTTGATTATCCTATCTTAAACAGTTTCTGAGTAAAGCTGTCCCCTTTGGAGATACCATGAACAAAGTCCAAAAATACAGAACAAGAGCAATAACTCAGAAAAAAATAATTGCACGCTTCTCATTTTCGAACTCCATCAAGGTATTTATGCCCTCAATCCACACACCAAATTTGGTTATCCGATCTTAAAACGGTTTCTGAGAAAAGCTGTCCCCTTTATCTCGGACAGACGCACGGACGCACGGAGCCAAAACCTATTTATTCCCCTTCCACGTGGCGGGGGATAACAATCTCAATCGGATCAACTGTATCCTATAAACCAAATACAAACTTACATGGAGCTCATAGCAACTTTTCCATTGTAGAAAATCAGATATATGAGTAGATCAAATACAAAGCACTTCATTCATAAACTGTAACAATCTCAATTCACCTTGGAAACCAGAAAGAAATGCAGATGAACACTTCCATTGTTTATCGGTTTCCATGGAAACCATCTTCACAAATCAACTGGTCCAGGCTGTCGGACGGCTTCATCATAAGTGGGCGGAGCTATGAACTGGCCAGTGTCCCTCTCTCGTGAGTTTAAAAACATCATCTGTGTACCCATCACATCGTTGTCCGCCGGTGCAGAGGGCGCTAGAGGCACAGGAGATCGCTCAGCACGGTCATTTAGAACCGGACGTTCTGATTGGCTATTTCTATATGCTGCGGAATAGTCTTGTTTACGATTTTGTTTTTTCTTGGCGAAACATTTGAGGTAGATGATTATGGCTGCTATTATGCCTCCAATCACAACCAGGCTCCCCAACACACCTGCTAGAATCACTGCAACGTTGGACTGCGATTCTGAAATAGCAAAACATTTCATAGTCGTATGGAAATTTAAAATGGTTTTGGACTACAACCGTGAAAAAGAAATATAATTTGAAAGTGTGAAATAACGAATATTTTGCAATGCAATTTTGAAATAACAAAAGTTGTTTTATTCTGTTATTCATAAGATATACTCAGTAAATAAAGTTAGAGACCACACAAATATTCCATGGATAATTAATTACTATATAGATACTTATAGGAACTAGATACTTCAACCTGTGTTGGATGGCCATAAAATCTACACTACGTAATCCTTATTGGACAAAGAGACTGTAAAATTTAAATTCACCCGTAGAACAATGAACAATATGCCACAGCAATAGCCAATCGATCGATTTCAGGACTGATGAGAAAACAATGTAAACTTACCAATTTCTCTCGTTCCCACTGGCAACTTATATATGGCGGTTAGTCCTCCTTCAAAGAGAATAAAACAGTTGATCATTTTAACTACCGGTATATACAAAAACATTGTTCAATTATTCAAATTAATTCATATTAGAAGCACATCACATATATGACAGGCTACCAGTGATGTTTAAAAAAAAATTTTTTAAATTTTAATTTCCATCATTGCGATTCATGAAAATGACAGTTGGCAAGTATAGTAAGCAGTATATTTCAGAAGAAATTATTACAAAATTTCTGCTCAATAAATTACTGAATTTTATAATACTTGGATGGACACAATATTATCGCTTAATATTATTTTTAATGTAATAAATCATACATCGGACAGATTCTTATCTTAGGTAACTTGTCAAATTCTTCATTTGGTACATACGTTTATTTGTTTGACAGACGAAAGGCGACAACAACCTCGTGCAGTGAGCCGCTTGCCAGTCTCCTGAGTCAAAATTGACAAAAACACAATCCTCATCTTGTAGGTAATCTTGTGTCACAAAGCTGGAACAAGGAAAGAGAAAGTTATCTCATACTGGATAATTTCCTTCTAAATAAACTTGTTTCAGGGATTTATTTTTTTAATCAAGATTTTAAAACTCTAGCTGCCAAATTAATAAGGGCCGATCCAGTTTAAGTGGCCAATTTACAAAATTTTGTTTGGTTTGTTTTCTAAGATACGTAGATTTGACAAAGGCTACCTCCAAAATAAATACATGATCCAATTTCTACGTTATGGCTCGGGATAATGATAATTGAAGGAAACTTGTCAAATGCAATAAAATCTTACTAATTGGTAGTCATATCGGTGCCGTTGAGCCACTTGAACTGAGATTCCAATGCTATCTTGCCAAGTCCAATCCATCCTGTCGACTCAGGACTAAGTTCACGACCCAACTCTAAAAAAAAGAAAAACACCAAATGATCTAAAAAGGATATAGAAAATACTAAACAACATTCCGTTTAATACCATATTTATGAAAAAACGAGTGGTTTGATATTTAATGATTGAACCCAAGTTATATAATATGATATTAAACAGAATAGAGTTTAGTATTTTATATATTTTTTCATATCAAGCGAAATTGCCATATAATCGCTGATATCACACTTATGGCACTGACATTGTGACTAAATATTTTAACCATTATGATGTCATGTCAATCGGCAACATGCAATGTTTATATATAATGTGTAATAAAATCGCAGAACAGCAATTTCTTGAAGGGGCAATAAATAAATAAATAAATAAGATTTAAATCTTTTCTAAAGAAATTTTTTTTTAAATCCTTATTGACCAATAAGTATTATAAGTATATTATTTTAAATTGTTAAGAATGCTAAAAGGAACTAGAATCTGTTGAAGTTTGGTAGCTTGTATAAGAATTTATTAGAAAGACAATCACTTCACTTGTAGCGTCAGAGAAAATCACAAATAAATCTTTCATTCAAAATAGCAAATTCTTGAAAGAATGTTGTTCTTACCTTTGACATAATCTTGTTGTTGTGCAGTAGATATGACAGCGAGGTTGGCTTGGTTGTAGTTACAGAACAACTGAGCACTCGTCCACATCTCTGGAGGGGGCATGACCTTGTAGCAGTAGGGGTCAGAGGTCGTCGGACTGGTCCATTCAGGAGGACAGCTGCCTGCATCTTTATTCAATAGAAAAATAGTTAGTATTGTGACAGTTTTTGTGACAGTAATCAATCAATTATCATAAACATCAAACCATCCTATCCTTATTTAAACTTACCGTATTCGCTCAGGTATAAGACCAGGGGACCAGGCAAACAAACATCTTGAAAACATGGGGTGGGCTTTTAGACAGGAGAGACCCAAACTCAGATGAAAATTCATATGGAGAGTGTCAGACAGTCAGAATAGTTTTTTTTAGGTTTTTGACACTTAACTTGAAATCATATTGTAGATTTATGTAATGTATGACCATGGAACATCTGGCAAAGTTGGGGGTGGGCTATAACCTGAGAATAACCCCAAACAGTACAACCCCTGAAAAGTGGGGATGGTCTAAGGCTCAAGTATGGTCTTATAACCAAGAGAATACGGTACTATCCATTTCATTTCCATGACCAGAGGCATATTATCTTGTAATGTCCTCCTTCAAATATCAATATTTTGCAATGAGATGTTGACTTTAAGGTGAAAGTTAATGTGTGTAATGACTAATATTTTTGAAAAATAACTCTAAATTCAAACATCAATTTGCAAATGGTTTGCCGAAAGGCCGTCTCAAGCCCAAAACCTTCATACTGCTGCACACCAAACCAAATGATCACACCACTGAACCACAGCTTTGTAAGTCCTCTTAAACCTAGGACTTAACTTTTAAAGCTTAACTAGGATTTAACAACGACTCTTATGCTTTTTCTCATAATCAATTAATATTGATGTTATTGTCATCAGTCATTGGTTAATAAGATAGATAAAACATGACCATGAGTACGGGTACGCCCGAGGAAAAACATTTTTGTAATGCCTTCAGGTCATGTTTTATTCATAACATATTGCAACAAATTTTTGTCAAGTGGACTATTGTATGCGTTATCTTCAATGTAGGTTTTGACCAAACTAAAAAACATTGGATTATGAGAAATCAAATTAACAAGAATTAGATGTATGAAGACTAAAAGGTTATACTTATACTTACCAAAGCTCTGGAACAAGATCTTGACCCCGGTGTAACTGTATTTGAACTGATTCTTGGGGTTGGACTGAAAGATAATCTTGAGATATCTCCCGGTGCTGATCGCACTTCGAGGATTACGTGATCCGCACCATAACACAATAGTACTGCTTTCTGAAGAGTCACCTGAATAGAACGGAATACATTTCAACTGTCAATAGACATATTAACCCTTAACATATAAATTTCATCAATTACTTTAAGTTACGAGTCTTTGTTTTTGTTAAGATAAAACTTAAGCCAATGGCTCTGTTGCTCAACAGGAATTACAAATTAATTTAATCAATTTCTATGTTTTTGTTTAGATTGAAAGACAATATTATTCCAGGGACTATTCTACAGACTATAGATACTTGATGAAGGCTTCCAAAATATTTATAGATTTTCTGTTTAGGTGTAGATCTGATCCTAGATTACCAAAAATCGCTAGGCAAGTCAATCTTAGTATATAGTACAGTCAGGTTCCGTTTATCCGCACAATTTGGAAAGCGGGTCATTCGGTTATGTGAAGCATCATTTGCATAGTAATGCATAGAGAAGATTTAAATATTACTGTGCGGCTGGCCAGGATCCGGATATAGCAGTAAGAGAAGAGGTGGTGTACAATCCAAACGATTAACATAGACTGGGTGAACCTCAAGGATTCTCCTAATAATGAAGGTCTGATGTGAAGGTCTGATGAAGCCACAGGCAGAGAAACATTATAAAAAGAATCCTCGAAGTTCACCCCGCGTCTTTGTTGATCATTTACATAGTACTCAACTTCTCTAATGTTAACATTAGCGGCACCATCTGGTATCTTTTTGTGGATGCAATTACGGTGCAGCTTCCTTCATCATTCACCATTCATCATAGTCTGTCATCCAGATCCATTAATTTTTTAAGAACTAGGCAAGTCTACAACAAGATTTAATTTACTTCAAAATTTATTAAGTTCATGGAGGTATAAACTTAAAACATGCTGTCCAAACTTGGCATAAATCCGTGTGATGTTTTGAAAAGGTTTCATTGCTGCAAATATACAAATTTGCAACAATTAGAGCTGTACTATTTACGTGTATGAAGACACCAAATATTAGCCCCGCCTACAACGTGTTCATCAGCCAATGAAATGCACAACGCAACTAGTCATGAACCTGACGTCATGGAGGCGTGGCTAAATGTGATGTGACATCACGAAATTAAGTTTATGCTGGTATGAACTGAATGTCTGTGACAGTGTTCAGCGAATCAGATCCACGCAAAGCAATGGCTATTTATTTATATACATATGAACACCTTTCAGAGAGGGGAAATCTTCAGAACAACAGTCATCAAAATCAGTCTGATCAAATCTGCTTTGACCTAAAATACAAATGTGAAACGCTCACCATCTTTGATTTGGACATAGTCATATCCTCCCGTGCAGATGGCGCTCTCAGGCGCCCATTGAAGATTCGTACTGAGTATCTGTAGCTGTATTCGCTTGTTGTCCGCTCCTGCATCAAGTACCCAAGTACAGAGTCGGTTGTCTCCGTAAAATGTCTCTCCTTCTAGAAGAGTGTAAATCAGTCCAGTCTTGTTTTCTGGGCCGATTTGGATATTTGTTGTCTCCCCGTCATTGCAGTAAAAATCAGAACCTAACAAAATCAGAAAATATATTATATTCTAATTTGAACCTAAATATATTTGTAAAAGTGCCATAATAAATATAAAATCATAATATCATTCAAATTACACGTCAAACCAATTGTATGTTTTGATAACAGCTAGGTCAAAGATCATGGCTTTCAATGTGTGTTAAAGCTACATATGATGGCTGCATCATAAGCACCCCCTATATTCTCACATGTGAATTCGCCTCCTTTTCTTCAACTTAATGATTTATAGTTAATCGTAAACCTCATGCATCAACCGGGGATGTAGCTCAGTTGGTAGAGTGTTCGTTCATCACCCGGAAGGTGGGGGTTCGATTCCCGGTCGCGTCATACCAAAAGACTTTAAAAGATGGGAGTTGTTGCTTCCTTGCTTGGCGTTCAGCAATATAAGGATAGAACAATGCTTGAAATGGCGCTGCACTGTGGCTGCCAGGTGCCCAGAGCACAAAATGAATTTCCAATTTACTTTGTATTGAGGACAATAAAATGTTATTTTATTATCAATGTCTGTTTCTTCTTTTGTTAGGGTTAGATTGTTAGATTACCGGCCGTGTTATATCAAAAGACGTTTAAAGATGGGATTTGTTGGTTCCTTGCTTGGTGCTCAGGGATAGAACAACGCATTAACTGGAGCTGCACTACGGCTGACAGGTGCCAAGTTAAAAAAAAGAATTTTCGATTTCATTGTAATGTGGACATTAATAATATTATTATTATCATTATGATTATTATAATTAGTGAATTCATCCTGAATGGATATGACTCATAACCTGAACGATTTCTGAAAGAGTTCAATCATGAAAAAACCCACCTGAAACTATGATGAGAATGAAATAAAACAGAGCAATGGTCGATATTTTTTCTGTCAAAGTTGAAAGGCAACGTCTGGATTGCATAATTGAAGGTATCTGAAATAAATGAAAAGTTTATGTAACAAATGATTATTCATTAGACAATGTACTGCATTTTACCAGAGTCGGATGCTAATAATTAACAATTTAACTGAACTAGTACTACACTAGTGACTACCAACCCTTTCACTGGACAAACAAATCCCTAAAAGGAGGGTTCTGTTGGGGTTTATGTGGAAATGAAATTTGAGAGGATATTCTTGTTTATACACATATATGCTATTAGTACATGATTAAAACACAGTCAAATTAAAAGATAAGGTAATATTTTCATGACTTTATATTTCACAACTTGATAAAGACAAGTGCACATTTGTTGATATATAAAAAACAGTTAGAACTGAAGCCATTCATTGGCACTGCAATACTTCTCTATGGCATAACATTAAATTCTGTATTAGTTCTATGACACATAATTTGTTACTATCTGAATGTTCTATCAATGTATATCTTTCATTGTTTAAAAGTTGTAAAATTAGGTACAATAAAGTGTGTTTTCATTTCACGTAATGAAAAAAACACAAGATAGTGGATTTGGCCGACATGACGGTCCCATTAAAGTGATATCATATTGGCAAAATCTGCCATTTTGGTTTGTTAACTACAAAAGAGAAAGTTTACACATTTCAAAGGGCTAAAAACAAGTCTTACGTGAATCCAAGGGCTAAAAATATAATACGAGATTAACCTGGTAAATTATGATCCATTCGGTTTTCAATGCTTTTCTCATTTTTAAATGTATCATTTCTTTTCAATCTATCAATCCTTAGAGCAACCACATTTTTCATTACTATGTTTACTGGAGTGTTTGAAAATATGGTGGCCTATCATAGTTTATCAACCTGCCTACATATAATCGTTCATTTCAGTCATTTCAAGATTGTATCATATGGTGAATAGCATATTGGTTACGTTTCTTTATCACCCGATACGAGGGACTTACAATGTCGTAAGTCCCTCCAGGGGGTTTACAGAAATAATTGTAAACCCTGTTAGGAGGAATTACAATGATTGTAAACCCTGATATGTTTCCAAAGAGGATGACGTGAAACTTTTGATCTGAAGAAACTATCTAACACTGATTTGAAAAAATTTCGCAAATATATATTACAATAAGAACAGCAAATGTTTTGACGAAAGTGCATCTCGAACCCATATCCAGTAAGACATGTGGTTTGTAAGCTAACTCTATATTTAACCAGGGATCGATAACGCGATAACAATTAAAGAGTTTTTTTTAAAACTTAAAAATATTGATAATATAGAGAAACCATTCTACCTTGGGTATGGTAAGGTTCTAGACCCTGATCATTCGCATCCTCGGGTTGTTCCTTCCTGTCAGGGGACAACCTTACCATATCCTCAGTATCATGGTTTCTCCTTATAATAATCGTAGATGTAATTAATAATTATGATATGTAAACTTCACTCTGGCAAATAAAACAATATCAACTTATCTAGGTTATGTACAAACACTTAGATCCTCCCCACGACTTTCGTCTTCATTCAACTAGGCCTGTCTCTCTATGACAAATTTATGCCTAATATTTGGGATACTGTCCCTCAAATACAATCAGAAATTTACAATTACTTTCATAACTATCAAGATATTAATTAAATTTTAAAGAGTGTTTGCTTGTTGAAATTTAGTCAACCAACAACATATAGAAATTATAAGAAAGAGTTAGCCTAGAATTATTGCTATGAAACTGACAGTGAGTTAGTGACACTGACATGCCACTGCTAGTGACACTACTGACACTGACAGTGACATTGACATCACTGCTACTGACAGTGACACTGGCCATCCTAATCAAATCAATATCAATGACCAAATGTAATCGATACAAATTTAAACACTTACAGAATGAAACAGTTTCTTATAAGTCCGACAATAATAAATATGTTTGACTCGCATGTACATGTATCAATCGAAACATTTCATGTTTTCTTCTTTCGCAAGAAGGGTTCGTCATATTTGTTTTTTCCGGGTAGGAGAGCGAGCGACATGCGCACTTCCTACTTCCGCCTTCGTCGCCATATTGTTGCCAGGGCAGCTGTCAAGCTTTACGTGTTTTTCAGTCAGTCGTGTTCAGCCATTCAAAGTAGAAGAACATTTGGCAAAGCAAGATGTCGAAGGAACACTTAGACGACGCTGCATTCAATACTCTTCTTGCAAATATCAACCAGGTAGACACATTTGTTAGTTTTTATGTCGTTTCTATGGTAAACATTAATTTTAGAAAAGTTCGTCTGCTAGGCTAGTTAGATGCATCGAAAATAACAAAGAGTTGTACTCAGTTACTTTATTATTGTTTATGTCTTGGATGTCTTCACTTGACTCAGTTGTTTCCAAACACTTTATCTTATCGATATACACATTATTGAATAAATTTGGAAACTGAAATTAGCTACAAGCAATAACTAAATAAGTATCACATTGATGTGTTTGTTTTTGCAGGAAACAAATTCTTCACAGAATAAACTGAAGATATTATACAGTTCGAGGGGTTATTTTACTGCTGACCAGGTAAACCTTTTCAAATAATGTTTTCTCATTAGTGCTTACCACTATTATTCTTCTTCTTTTCACCAATATTTCTCAGATAGCTTGAATTAAAATGTTCGATCCTAAAACTTAGAAAGAGCACCTGCATAGTTTATAGATGAAATACTTGCTGTGACAATTACCAGTAGCCCTCTGTTCAGTAACAACGTAACCATAACCAAGCATCAGATGTATAGGGGCGGCCATTTATGACCATAATTGTCAACAAAGTGAATGAAATAAGGCCTGTGGCTGTCCAAACAGCCTTGCAGTGCCACTTATATATATTCGTTATTTCCACAGTCTTGAATGTTAATTTAGTCTAGGATAAATAATTTTCATAGATACGATATTTGTCCTATCCTTTTCACATTTATCAAGTTTGTGAGGAATCAACTTGGTTACAACCTCATCACCGACACCGTACTAATATGGCACAGCACTGTATGTTACCATTCGGTCTGAGGGGGGTAATGTTTTGAGGGTTGATATTTTCATGGTGATATTTGAATGACCAAAATTACACTCCTGGTTTGGTGAGTTTTCAAGCATATTTCATACACTGATGAAGTGTAAAAAAAGTTTTTGTTTATTTCCTAAGTTATCACAAATTGTACCATGCAGTGTAATGATTTTTAAAATTTTCATTTCTGTGTAAAATATTTTTAACAATGAAATGTTTTTTTAGGCATCAAAGCTTCTGTATGCCTTAGCATGCCCAGCCGATAAAGTCAAAGCTATCCGAATTCTGGAACCAGTGAGTATGATGTACAGTCTAAATTATAAAAAATCAATTATCGATCCTCCCTTTTAGAATTATATGAGTTACCAATTTACTTTAGAAAGAGTACTGGTATATACATTTTGACTGAGAACACAACAAATTCATTTAAATTAATATGATGTACTCTTGTTTTTACCATAAAGAAATAACTATTTTTAAAGCAAAATGTTCATTTAGTGTTTATAAATCTGTGGAATAGAGTATAATACTTTACAAAAACTTACTTTTGAAATTAGTTCCCGCGGACCATATTTCATTCATCTATCTTTCCTGAGTATGAGATGTCAAATGACAATTTTTTTCAAATACAGCGTCTATGTCGAATGACCTGCCAGGAGTCTAGAGCTATTATTGGAGCCGTCAGTATACACAATGACAAACTCATTGTTTTGGATTGTATCAAGAGGTAAGGACTCTTCATGATAATGTCAGTAGAAAAAGTTGTTACCCAATAAATATTAAGAATGGGAAGATTTTCTGGACAACAACTTCTTTAATGTGAAGTTTAAAGAAGTTGTTATCCAGAAAATCTTCCTGTTCTTGTGTATACCACTTCTAAATGCCCTTCAAAGACCAGAAAATATTGTTTTTTGTTGTATAAAATAGATTTTAAAGCTTCTAAAATCTCAATCCAAAAAATTAATATCCAGTTAATTAAATATTTAACCATATAGAATATTTGTGTTGATCATCTACATGGAAATAATACAGTGCTCCCATATTTCAGTGATAAAATTTTTTTGGGACAATTAATTTGTGTTTGATTTACTTAACATTATCCGCAATATTATCAAGCACTTCAAAGTGACTGCATTATAATTTTACATTTGTAGATCCATTAATGATTTATTATTTATTTGATTATTTTCTCCATTCAGAGTGCTGACAGATTATCAAACACGTCTCGGAGAGGAGTATATGCTGAGTGCTTTCCCCTTTGAACACGACAAACAGAGAGCTTTGCAGATACTTCAAACAGTAAGTTCATCCATTTAATTTATTCAATAAGAAACATTGTAAAGATAGATTATATTTGGTTATCTGGTGGTTACATGCAGTTATTGTGTATGAGAATTATGATAATAAATAAATATATATGAATAATAAGATGATTGGAAGATGATCAAAATGTCAGATAAACTGATTATAGGCTAGTGTCAAAATATTGAATAAGCTGGAGGGGATTATTTAAGTGTAATATTATTAAAATTGACATTGTCTCTTTACCGAAAAAAATGTTATTCAAGTAATATCATTATAATGAATTTTGTGTGTAACAGTAAATTTTCAATGATATGTCGCTTTGACAAAAATTATGAAACAAGCAAAGTTTCTTGTTTGTGCTTTCAAAAGCAGAATTCTGCACTCCTCAGTAAATTTCAGTGTTGAGAAGATTAAAAAAGAACATGATATTTTTCTGTGTCTTCAGGTACGCTCTGACGTGGCTGATAAAGTTCCAGCGGGTGGTCACCAAGGTTACGCAGCTCTTGGTGGCCTGTACACACAGTCTCGCCCCCTGGTGCCACATCTCTACGGTGACATCACCCATCAGAGTCTCGGTATGCCGGTATGTGAAACTATTTTTCAAATCATTTCATTACTCAATTTAATATTTGATGAAGATAGAACTCCAACCTTTTAACACAATCAAATTACCTCCCTTGCCAAAATATCTTCTGTTCATGTTTTCTTTATGGTATTGGATATTGTAAATTGCTTTATTGCCTTGGATATTTGTACTCTAGGTGCCACTATCATAGGTCTGTACTTCCCTTGTTCAGTACAGCGGGCTTGACTTAGTGAAATGTGGATGAAGTGCCTTGATGGCCACAACACAGTATGAGACCCATCATAGTTATCATATGATTATTATACTGATCCATTACATAATTTCATCGCTCCCCAGGGTAATGGAGAGATTCAGATCCCCCCTACTGCTAAAGCCAACACGACGCCATCAATGTACACAAGCCACCCGTCCTACACTTACCCGAAGGACAAGAGCTATGCAGAGGACCGAGGATATCCCGGACACACTGGCTTCCCCGCCACAGTGCAGGGGGTCCCTAACTACCCCGCCGGTGCACCCCCACTGGGACACCATAGCGGAGCTCCTGCCCCAACAGGATTCCCATCACTTGACGCCGATGGATTTGCATATTGAAAACTTCCAGTCTCTTTTGTTTTGTGAAAGTGTCTTAGTTTGACGTTGTAATCCATTTCTTTTAATATGTGATGTCTGACGAACAGATGCGCCAAATTAGATTTTAATTTAAGCTGTATATGTCCTCCAATGCTACATTGTGGATTTTTTAAAAGAAAAGTTTTGTTATTTATGTTTTAGAATAATTTCATATAAAATAGTATTTTTACCTACAGAGATTTCCAAAGTTGTTCCTCATATGGCATAATTTCCAAGTCTTTCTGACATATTTAAAGATTTGGCTTACAAGGTTGAAGTATACCAATGCTTTCTTGAAACAGGCTTGAGCTGAAGATACTGTGATATTGTAAATATTATATGTATTACTTATATATTTATCCAATTTTGTTTTGTTAAGAAGTTAAGTTTATTATTATATTTGTTTTAGAAATCATGTGAAGTGTAAGTACTGAAATTAGTTCTTTAAAACATGTAATTTTTAAGCAAAATTGGATGTAATTTAGCTGCTGAGTAGAGAAGTGCAAAAGAATTGTGGGTGGCCAATTTACAGGAATGCCAACTCATGTGCCACAAGCTAGAGATAACCAAGAATTTCAGAGATTAGCTGTTAAAGGGTTAATGTAAGCCTAATTTTTAAATGTACTATTTTGGTTGTTGAATCATTTTGTGTCAAGTTACATCTCATATGTAGACTTATATAATGACGGGAAATCTGTTTTTTAAGAAAATCTGGTTCAGAATCAGATTATATCAGTATAATCAGCATTATATTATATGGCTTCTGTCTCAATACTTCATTAATCAGAGATTGTCATAATCTTTCAATGCTCACCTTTTGTAACTGAATATTTGGAAGCATTACAAATATCCTGTAATATTATTTGATTGTCAATTTTCTCAAACCAAAAAAGCATTACATAGTATTCTTGCCACCAAGTTTTCCTATTTGTACGATAAGAAGGGTACAATTTCTGTCTGTCTCAAGATTTATCAAATGTTTGATATAGATATACAAATTTGGTGTTGTACTATATATATATATTTACAGTTGTCGTCTCTGAATGTTTGATGTTTGTGTAGATTTTATTGTACAATCTTGTATTATAGTTTGTACTCACTGTAAGTACCAAATAATCAGAGGTCAGCTTATTTACAAGTCTGAATATATTTACAAACCTTTTCTATATTGTTGTTTACTCATGAGTGCAGTATTAAAATCATTTGTTTGATATCATATATGGTCATAAAACATTTTGCTTGCCAAGCCGTTGTTATTTGTAATTTGATCCTCTTCTTCAAAATATGGCCATGGTAGTCCTCAGGTTTCTATCGTAAACTGTTTAATCGGCCACAGAGTCATCTAAGAGTTAGAAATGAACACATTCAGTCGCTCGTGGTTATAGAACCATTCTCTTCCCACAGAGGTTACTCGATCCCTTCAGATTTCCGATCCTAACCTCAGTTCTACATGGCCTTAATCCGAGAGTAGAAATGGAGTGTCCTGATTGGTTGCACTTGAATCTAGTTGTGCAGTCAGTGAAGCCGTTGTTGTAAAAGTGACATTTGCCAATGACACGTCATAATGAAAAAATAAATGTAGGATAAACGGTTTCCTGTTTAATGTGTTTTCCTCAAAATGTGCTATTTGATTTTGTGAAAACAATTGATCATAAACATGAAAATAGAGCCACTGGCTCTGAAGCTCATCAGGAATCATGTTATTAATTATCCCTCAGGAAAAGGTTAAGATTTCACATAATAAGTCATTGCTCAGTCATCAAATTTATTATCAAAATTGGTTACACATTAATCCATATACATTATAAATAATGTAGACCTTTGCAGTTTATTGTTTTACTTCCTATTTTTATCCTGGAATTATCAACATTTATTACATAATGAAAAGGAGCCCCTATTTGTTTCTAAAAATCCTGTTTCTCATAGGCTCATTGTTTCATACCATCCTTTTCAATATTTAATTATTAAATTCTATTGAGCATCTGAGTGTAAGACTAAATCAGTAACACAGTAGAGAAGTAACCTGAAACCTCCGTGTATTAGCTAGCTGCTGTTTGCATCTCTGCCAGGGAGGGGTCACTCCCCAGGTCAACACCTGCAATTATGCAACATGCAGACCCTGGACTCACAGCCAGTAAATTATATATTTTAAATTTTGTTTTCCCCATCCTTATTTATTTTTCTTTATTGGAAAAGAAGATGTGGTATCACAAACTCATGTAGCTAGTTTTAAAAGTCTTATCTTACTTCATCACCAGTCATATTTAGTTCACATATCTAATGTAAAATAAAACATTTGTTAACCCTTTTAAAAAAAATTCCTATGCATCCTGTCACAATATTCAGGTCACAGGCTATTCAATAGTTCTTATTTCAAATTGATTACATCAAACATGTCCATAATGTAGTATTACTCTTAAGCTGACATATGAAGTGCACATAAAATCTCATTATCTTCACAGTTCATTAACACAGCTGTTTTAAGTGATTACCCCTGTGATCCATATTTGGGGTCACAAGATCACCAAATCTACAATTTAGAATCCCCATTGGCCAAAGAGTCTGTACATAACATTTCAGCTTTCTAGAGCTTTTGGGACTGGAGAAAAAGATGAAAAAAGATGTTTAGGTTGTGACCCCTGTGGCCCTTATTTGGGGTCACAGGGTTACTAAATCTACAATTTAGAATTCCCATCAGTCAAGGAGTCTGTACATAAAATTTCAGCTCTCTGGAGTCATTGGTTCTGGAGCAGAAGATGAAAATAGCTTTTAAGATTATGACCCCTGGGGCCCTTATTTGGGGTCACAGGGTCACCAAATCTACAATTTAGAATCTCCATTGGCCAAGGAGTCTGTACATAAAATTTCAGATCTCTGGAGTCATTGGTTCTGGAGAAGAAGATGAAAATAGCTTTTAAGGTTATGACCCCTGGGGCCCTTATTTGGGGTCACAGGGTCACCAAATCTACAATTTAGAATCCCCATTGGCCAAGGAGTCTGTACATAAAATTTCAGATCTCTAGAGTCATTGGTTCTGGAGAAGAAGTCGAAAAAGTGAAAAGTTTACGGACGGACGGATGGATGGACGGACGACATCCCATGCCATAAGCCCATCGGGCCTTTCAGGCCTGATGAGCTAATAAAAAATACAATAAATAAAGAATACCCGATCAGAGACAAATACCCTAAATAGTTCATTTGTGTTAATTAAATCAGACATATTCAAAGGACATATGCTAATGAGCAAGACATTTAAGAGTCAAATGCCTAGATCTTTGAAGTCACTCGGTCGACATGGACACTGAAAGTTTTTATTGGTTAAGAAGCAGAGATACAGTATGAGGTTACCGTTTTTCAAGCTAGGGGATTTTGCTGGAGCCTTGAAATTCAGGCCATGTAGAACCGAGGTAAGGATCGGAAGAGAATGGGTGAGTACACAAGATGCTGAGCTTGTGAAATATTATGACTGATAGTCAGGCAGCAAATGGCTGCGATACTGCCGAAGCGGCGTTAAGCAATAACCTTTTAACACAATGCCATCAGTAATAGATACATGATAACACAAGTTGAGATATACAAAATATCAGTGAGTATGCAAAGTTCAGTGGTTATACAAAAATATCAGTGGGTAAAACCATATCAGTGAGTGTACTAAATATCAGAGCTATCACCCACAAATGGGTGGAGTGTCTGACTCCTGCATTTATATAGAGAAAATCACATGAACAATTGTGTCATGTGAATTTCACTAAAAAGGAGCATTATTTGGGTATTTCAAGAGTGAAATCAAGGATAATCCACACAAATGTGCACATGTTAATGGGAAACTTTCCATAAAATATATTCTCTATCTCAAGCTTCCCAATGTGGTCTGTATTTGCGAGAGATATGCTTTGAACAAAATGACTTCCTCTTTGTTCTAGTTATGTTTCAAATATAATTGTATTGCACAATCTGTACCAGTATTTATCATCCAAAACAGTGTTCAACAGGAGATATCGCTTGTGTGAGATCAAGCGATAACTCCGTCCCCCTTTGCAGTAGATTTTGAACAATGCCCTGTCACCGTCAACTACATGACATCACAATGTTTTTACATCATCCAGTAATGACGACGTCACAATGCTATTACATCACCACATTGAAAGTCAAATGGCAGAGTGATGCTTAGAAATGTACACTATTTTCATTTAAATGAAATAAGAATGATTTTGGATGATAAATAGAATCTCACCCAAGTGTCTTCTGACAGCAAATATATCAACACTCAAGCCTTGGATATTTATCAACTTGTATTGATCTATTTGATATCAGAAGACACTTGGGTGAGATTCTCTATTTATTACTCTGTCTTGTAACCAACGTTTACATTGCGGCTGCAATGGTATGTATCCCTTCTTTCACAATGGTATGTATCCCTTCTTTCAAGTGAATGCCATATCAGAAATTGTCTTGCAATCAGCCAGTAATAAATAAAATACTCCTTATTCTCATTTAATAACATTATGAAACACATGATTGATATCTCTATCTAAATCATTTTGCTTGTAGATATCAAGTTATTTGTTTCATAAAATTTCTATCAAATTGGTCATCATTAAGTATTTTCTATAACCAAAGATCATATTTAATACGTATCAAGTTTCATGAAAATAGAATGTGTAGATTAGGAAATATGGAGCTACTGGTAAGAAGAATATTTTATGAGTGCTTCAAATACAAGAAATGGAGTTTAAAATCTATGAAATATCCATAAGGATTCTTGGATAACGGTAAGTGTATGACAAGAAATGATAATTTTGAACCTAGATGTAGTTGTTTTAATTGGGCTGTCAATGGATAAGTATAAATTTCTTGGGAAAGTTTTGATTTCCAAATAAAGCAAGCAAGCGAGCTTAGATGGGCTGTAGAGTGGATCAGCTTTATAATAATTTGGTGTTTTGAACACTGTTGACTTGGTGGTGACAAACCATCTCAACCGGGCTCCCAGGGTTGCAAAAAAACTATTTGCTTCTTTTTCCTCGCAGACTAAAGTAAACATTCACTTTTGCCAGTTCCAGGAAATATTGACAAGACATGTTCAATTTAAAATGTTTTATTTCATTTAAGGTCACTAATCATTATTACAGTCATGAAACAGGACCTGTAGCATCATATAGCTAGTCTCACATATACATACCCACACTCTGTCTGTCTGTCTGCACCACACAATGTATACTATTTACATACATCACCAAGAGATATAGATCTTCTGTACATACATGATAAGCATCACAAGATAGTTACACCAGAGAATCTTATTGATTTAAACAGAGAAATTTGATCTAATTATAATGAGGTATAAAGTTTTAGCACAGTTTTTTACTTAAACTGCTAACAAATTGCGAAATTCAACTTCACTTGCAAGATGAAATCACTTTTTGTATCGCATGGAATATTCTAAGTTTATTCACATATTACTCACAAAATCTTTAAAAATATCAAATGCTTATAATGTAAAAATCTCATCAAAATTGAGTATTTACAATTGTTGCTGTAAAAGATTTTTTGTTAAAAGGTCTCTTTTCATTTGAAAAGTACATGATTAAAACATGAAAGTTAAAACTCAGTACCAAAGACGTTTACAAGATTAGGTGTCTCAACAAGTGTATAACTGACAATTACAAAGAATCTGACTTTCAAAATCATCGTGGAATCACTCTCCATTTCACTTTCAACTGTCTCACTTTCTAAGATCTAACAACTTCAAGCTAATTCATACTAAAATGTTTAAAGTTGGTAACTCTGTACCATTTGCATAACACTGCAGTGCTAACACACTGACATCTTTGGTTAACTTTCTTGTATCTAGCAACAATCTGACAAAACACATGCCTAAAATTACTTTACTTTGATCTCATGACATGACCTTTGCCATGTCAGATTGACACAAGCTGCCCATTAAAGGGAGAATTCTATCGGGTATTCTTTGTGGAGATGAAATTTGAGGTGACATTCCTCTTTGTACATTAATTATCACACAATCCAGTTGACACATTTTTTTAAGGGTAATTTTCTGGATTTCAGATTTTACAATTTGACAAATAGAACATTGATTCAAAAATTTAAACAGCGAGGCGTGAAGCCATTTATTGTGCTAGGAGTGTTTAAAGCTTTGCTATGTCAAAACAAGACGATGTTGATGTCTAATGATAAATTGCTTGTTACTTTGTAGATATCATACTCTATCAATATATATGACTTATTTTATTAAATTTGTAAATTAGTAAAAATATAGCGTTTCTTCTCATTTGACATATACATACATACCAAATGGTTGATACTTTGATAGAATCGTCCCTTTAAGGGATAATAATAAAAGAGAGGTTGGGTTGCATCTGACAGGGTTAAAGGTCGTAAGATCTAAGATATGTAATAATTTTAGGCCTGCAGTTCAGTCAAATTTACATAAGCACTTAGTTTTGCCATCTGCATTGTATAAGGCTGAGACAAATAGCCACAGAAACCACAATATGACAACACCCTAACATTCACAATACACACTATGTGACAGTTGCTTATGCATTACTAATAATAAATGATTTTATAAGTAAAATTAACACATAATGTGAACTGTTAAATTTTCGAAACAAAATTTTTTTTTTTTTTAAATCTTTATGCCATAATTTAATGAATGAATCCGATAGATGACAATATTTTCAGAATTAGCCAAATTAGTGAGCAATCACTGAGCTTCTTTACATATTAAATATATTTTCAAAATAATAAAACAAGTTAATCACAAGGTTCGACAATAACAATATTAGCACTTATTCATAAGACATCAAGATGACTATTAAACAAAAAAATATGTGACAGCAATTAAACCAATCCTCAAAATGTTGATAAAAGGATTTGTGAGAATTATATACTTTAAAAACATTTGTTTTAAAACTTATAATGTCACTATACGGCCCTTACAACCAATACAGAAATAACTCATGTCCTCACTAGCAGATTGGGCTTGTGATTTATCAATTCCACCAGTCTGTCTTTGACAAGGTTATACAACATTAAACCAACTAGTCAAATATTAGCTTGTGGGAAAAACAATTTAAAATTGACCAAGCTTTCAAATTGTTTTAAAATGTTGCCTTATTTTGAAAAATATAAGTTATTCCATAAACTTATATTACAAAATTTCTCCAAATTCTAGGACAAACTGGAATTGAAGATACTGAAATGATTTGACTAGACCAACCACTATAAGTGGTTTGAAGCATATCTCAAAGCTACTTTTATCACACATAATGCAGATTACTCTTACTTCATGACTATTTCGTTAACCCTTCCCCTGGCATATTAAATTTAGTTTAAAGGGTTAACATTCATCCTGCAGTACACTACTCCATGTCTACTCGTTAAGTTTTAACCTATAGCTAATTCATTCATACATAAAAATGCAGTCAACCTCTACTTACTTAAATACTTGTTAACCTTCTGCCTGCCATACTACGTATAATTGATTTGTCAGCGGGAAAAGGTTAACCCTCTTACAGCCATACTATAATTGTTTTGTCGGCAGGATAAAGGTTAACAATTTATAATCCTTTGTAAACACTTCACCTGCCAAAACATTATCAGTGAGTAAATTAAAGTAATCATAACTTATTAACCCTTTACCTACAGGTGCCAAAACAATCCTATATAGCTTGTCTTTAGCACAGATTATTTCCTTATCATTGAGTTGTTATTTCTGTAAATTTGGTGATAAATCCTGAACGTCATCCACTCAGGAATAACTCAGCCGGTGGTGGGTTAATATATGTTGAAGTACATCATTTAAAACCAGTCACTTGACACTTTGAACCAAAGCATGCATCACCAGCCAACTGTCTGGGAATAACAACGGAGATAGGCTATGATCGGCCACATGCTGAAGATAAACTCTCATGGAAATGTTTTAAACCTGCTGGGAAAGGGTTAATTTCAAAACTCGTAAAGTATCATTAGTTTGACTGAGATTAATTGATTAGTTCCATTGTCAGTGGTATTAAATTTTCAACTGCATTTTGTCCGGATGAGTGATAAGGTGAAACAGAATTTATCGGGCAGGTAAAGTGTCAAGTCATCTGGCAAGGTAAAATGTGCACACATAGATAAACGTTAATCTAACATTGTCACTCGTTTAACCTTAACTGATAAAACAAAATAAATTATTCGTTGGTAAAACATATATTCACTTCAAATTGTATTTCATACACACATCTCTAATAGAAAGCAAAACATCTTCAATACTCTTGCAAAGTAATTACTTTAGCATGTCGTTGTAAACTTCAACATCATAATTTGGCTAATGAAATTATCTACTTATAAAATTATCTTTGCTTCTAAGCAATACAAATACTGATTAATCACAGATCATTTTAGGCCTTCAATTCTTTAACAACTATGGTTTAAACATTTTTTAATTCATAAAATGATATCTGGATTTGCAAACAAGCCATAAGGCTGATTTGAACGACAGAATTAACTAATAAATGCACATTGAACATGTCATTTACCACAAAATGCCAGGATATATATCATGTACATATACTCAGTGAAGGATAAGCTTGAAGAATTACCAGCCCAATAAAATGACAAAATGCAACAAAATAAAACAAATTCTCAAAAGTATTTAATGATTGAGTTGTCAGATGGATCTTATTTTATGCATTTCTGGGATCAATACTGACTCAAAACTGCTGGTATTTACTTAAAAAGATTTTAAAACTTATGGAATCAGACATGTTTTCTGTTTTTCTGCATTTCAAACCATTCAAATCTTAAGTCACTGTGAAATTGGATAACAGATTAAAATATTACAAATTTTTGCTTAAATATTTTAAAATGTAAATAATTCATTCTCACTTTTGTTGTTGTAAAGCAATAATGATAAAGCAAAAACACGTGAATCGTATTCATATAAAATATTGTAAATAAATTGTACATTTGTATATATATCTTAATAGGTAAAATAATTAATGGAGACTGTCAACTCTTTTTAATCACTGATTGATATTCTGTTTGAATTATGATATGATTGATACTTGTATTGGAAGATTCATATTTTTCACAAATAAAAAATGTGAATATTACAAAATAAGAAATATTTGAGCAACATCTTACAACCAAATAATGAGCACAAATCTTTGATGCCATCTATAAATAAGCCATGACATAGTTGAATATTAAAAAAACATCTTTGTCATTAACCGTCATATTCAAAGTGGGACACACAGCACAAGCAACTAATGAAAATATATATCTACACCGTATAATGTTCAGAGAGAATTGATATATTTAATCGATATTTAGGAATTTTAGCACAAGATAAATACAGTATAGAATTGCAAAATTTAACATGTGACGAATTTGAAACTATTGAATGTGACAAGGTTTTCAAAAATACTGTTATCGTCCAAAATGTTACTCAATCTGCTTATTATCATCATTATATATTTTTCATGGGAAATAATTTTTAATAGATTTTAGCTTAAAACGGCAGCAAATTAAATCGTCACAATATTATAAAGATGATAACAGAACAACAGGATTTAATTTTGCTATATTAAAAGGATTAAATAAACTTTATATATATCAACAAGTGTGACATTTTTGTAAATTGATTTCATTTGTTTTCAAACTTTGGAAATTATTATCATTAATTTTTTAGTTTTTGCTTGAAATGAACAAAATGTGAACATTTCCATATTATTTTAATACACACGAGTGACATGCCAGAGAAACAGAATAAAGTTTCATGAAATTAAGCGAAGCGCTCATAAAATCAAAGTTTCTTCTCTGAAACCAAATAAAACCAAAACACAAAATGACCCTCTTCCCTAATAAAAGCATATGATGAGGGAATATTGTTCAAGGGTTATATATTATATACCTTTTGTTAGATCTTGTTTACATCTGTCAAAAAAGAAACAAGAAAATTGTAGAATTAGATGAAAATATAAAGTCATATATAAGTAAAGAACGAAAAATTAAAATAATAAAAGCATTTGGAAAATTGAGAAGAATAAATAGAGAATGTCATCATGATAAAAACATCAATATCATCATCATCAATGGAATCTCTCTGTAATTACTTTAAAGCACAATATCTGCCATGGCAACAAATCATAAATCTGCAATAAGGCACGAGGAAAGGAATTTCCTAAATTTTGCCGACATTATAAATACGTCATCTCAATATCCGATTCCTCTCCAGAATCAATTTCAAATCCGTTTGTAGCACATTGGTGGTTGTTGAAATTAACCTCGATCCCGTCATATTCATCGGGATCTGAATCGTCCGTATTTTGAAGCCATTCTGACACTCGTAGTTTCACTTGTTGCTGATAACCGACTTCGTCAAAAATTATTTCGGCTTCTGAGGGACATTTCCTATACACAGAGTCCTGCATTTCGATTGGCTGCCAGTGTTTTGGTGACTGCTGGGAGGAAGCTTTACCAGGTAGGGATAAGGATTTACGAATCGCTGGCACTCGGTTATATTCGCATGGAATGATCACATGATGAGGAGGAGGGAACACGGAGTGGGCGGAATGAAGGAGATTGCTTGACTTGTCCCCGTTCTGATTCAAAACAGGGGAGGCAACTGGCTCATCTTCCCGCCCTCGATTATCCCACGGAGGCGGAATAGGATTATCGTTCGAAACACTCTCAGTGTTCTCAAACTTTGCTTCCACGACACGGTGGATATCATTAGCGAATATTTCAAATATGGAAGGGGTGTGACATTTCTCAGGCGGAGCGGTGAGAGTCGTCTGAGGGGACACGTAGGGCGACCCCGACTCCTTCAGATTGTGGTAGCTGGGATTGCTCACCCAAGATGGCGCCTCGGACATCAGAGGCTTCTCATCGTCTGTCATCACTAGATTTTTCAGACAAGGCACAATGTCGTTCGTTGTGTTGCGTTTCCATGGTAACGTCCTTTCTGCTTCCGTCTCCTCAAACTTCTTCTGCTCTGGCTCCTGTATCGGGGCTGGAAATAGAATCGATAGAAATAAAAGTCTTGATTACGATGGGAAGTACTCATGTCCAGATGGCATATCATGAGTATTTAAAGGGGCATTAGCATGTTTTTTCGCTCAAATAAGTTGATGAAATGTATTTGAAAAATAATGTTACTTATAGTCAAACACCCTTCTCTCTTCGGAAAATCAAGTTAAAAATGCGTGTACATGGTTCTGTAAAGCCATGGAAATCATTTTTGTCATTCGAAATAATTAAATGTGTTCACAATAAAATGGCCGCCATGCAATTTTTGCTTTATACGCAACACTGTTATTACCACTGCTGATATTTGGTTTGTGTATATAAGATGTTTTACCCTCTAAAGTAAACATAAATGACATAAACTATCATTATACATGGGAAATTTGCTACTGCCCCTTTAAATATCACTAGTATTACCTGATTCATACAGAATTCTAAACTGTGAATGAAAGAATTTACTGGATTCATGACTTTAAATTATTTGAATATCAAACTGAAATTATCAAGCATCGCAATGATAATTCTATACCGGTATTATATATCTATCATATATTTATAATTTAATTTGCATAGCAACCATTGTTTTTGTTAGTGTTCCCAAATTTCAACGTAAGTGACCCTGGAAGCAATTAAGGTTATCTAGGAACACTTGCTGAAAATTCACTAAACACTTACTGACAGTGCCTGGACACATTGCATGAATAAGATTGGTGATAAAGAACTTGTAAAGTGTGCCATACAACTTTTATGCAACTAATTTTTATCTAGACCTGCTTTCATTCAGTTAATACACAAATTAATACTCATTTAATGGAAATGGAAGTCATATGACATAGTCGTTTGTGTAATGAAAGATCTTTATGTCAACTGAAGAACAGAAGAGAGAACTGACCCATATCGGGAATGGTGGTGAGGTCAGATGACGATCCAAGAACAAAGTTGACCTTCCTGTCCGTCGTGGAGGTCGGGGAGAGAGAGGGCGGTGATTTCTCTTCTGTGAAAGAACCAATCACTATTGTTAGGATTGTTACACAATAAAAGCATGACCTGAAACATAACCACTTTCTCTCATTTTCCCAAATTTCCCAAGCAAGGTGTAACTTTGGCCAGTCTCCATCACTGGCTAATTTAAGCCTTGCTGCATTTTCTTCACTTTCCTGTGCTAACATAGCAGAGAGTACTGTGAATTTTGAGAGCAGCATGTTGCTACACTAGCACCGAAAAGTTAAAGAAAAGTTGCAAGGCTTAAATAAGCCAGGGATGGAGAAAGGCATGAGTTTTGCCTTAAGGGGAAAGGTGTCATTTCTAATCTCCAAAACATATCCCTGGTCTATATCTTCTCCTACAGCTGACTTTCAGACAGAAATGAAGGGGAAAGTTTTCATCAAAATACTGACCACTTTCTACAGCTGGAGACTGGGAGACATCAGTGAAGTTGACAGACTTGAGGGTGTTGGGTTCTACCATGGCGGCGCTACCATCCTGACTCGTGTCCTGGCGGTTCTGGTAGGCCTGACTGATGAGGCGGCGGAGTTGGTACCGTTCCGAATGCTTGAAGGGAGGGCGCCTACGGACCTCGGACACCTGATACTTGCGTTCTCGAACCCACTGGGAATGAAAATAATTGTTTGTTAAAATGATGGTTTGGTTGACGATCAAAAGTGAATAGAAATATCAGAGAAAAGATGGGATTCTATTGGTTGTCTCTTCTGGGACACCCACTGAAATTGAAAATATTTTTGGAGGTTAAAACTGCTGGGAAAAAAACAACTTCAAAACAAGCAAAAAAGTGAGCGTGGCTCACTAATACCCCCAACTGTTTAAGTTTGACATTTTTATTTTACTTAAAGAGAGAGGTGTTTGCACACCTAAGGATTGATAAGCTATGAAATGTAATTGCTAAGATTAAACTGTTTGTGAAAATGGTAGGACAAGTCTCAATCTTCATGTAAAAAAGGAGGTTTAAGTCAAAATAGGAATAAAAGTAACTTGAAAAGGTATTGGTAATATAATACACTACTGCTATTACCACTGATTTCAACTTTATTTTGGAAATTAATCCATCATAATGATTCATTCGAGTGACTTTAAACAACAGGTACATGGAAGCACACCCCTGAAGGCACAGTGAGAGATATACAGCAGTTTATATGGCTGAAAGGAAAGAAAATTTAACTTTTCCCAAAATATAACCAGTGGAAATATAAAATAGTAAAATCAACGAGAACACAGAAGTAGCTTTTGATGAAAGTTACATGAAAAAGAAAATGATGAAGTCAACAAATCACAATACAGTAGTAGCTTCATTCATTCTAGCTATGATAAAGTAAAAGAATATAAAAAATCGCCAAAAATTCAAAAATTCACCAAATCGTGTTACATTTTGCAATGCACCTCTCCTAGTGGTGAAGGAGACATGTGCCAAATTTGAAAAGGATGAGATGAATAGTTTTTCTGTAATCGATCGGACAAAAAATGCTCAGAATTTGACTAAGTTAAAAAAAATTAAAATTCGCCAAAAATTCTAAAATTCACCAATTCGGTTTAAACTTCGCACTGCACCTCTCCTAGTGGTGAAGGAGACATCTGCCAAATTTGAAAAGGATGAGATGAATAGTTTTTCTGTAATCTATCGGACAAAAAATGCTCAGAATTTGACTAAGTTAAAAAATATAAAAAATCGCCAAAAACTCAAAAATTCACCAATTCGGTTTAAACTTCGCACTGCACCTCTCCTAGTGGTGAAGGAGACATCTGCCAAATTTGAAATGGATGAGATGAATAGTTTTTCTGTAATCGATCGGACAAAAAATGCTCAGAATTTGACTAAGTTAAAAAATAAAAAAAATCGCCAAAAATTAAAAAATTCACCAATTTGGTTTAAACTTCGCACTGCACCTCTCCTAGTGGTGAAGAAGACATGTACCAAATTTAAAAAGGATGAGACAAATAGTTTTTCTGTAATCGATCGGACAAAAATTGTCTTCGGACGGAAGGACGGACGGAAGGACGGACGGAAGGACAGACGGAAGGACGGACGGACGGAAGGACGGACGGACGGAATCGTTGGTATAACTATATACCCCCAACCGTTGGTCGGGGGTATAACAAATGTAGAATGAAATCTCCACTGACTTATACAGCCACTGAACAGCTATAAACACATTAACATTAAATGTAATTATTTAGAATTGTATGACAGACATTTTCTTGATGAATCATACTATAAACTAAAACTAAATATTTCCCCTTGAAGACGACAAAAATAATATTACTAGAAATTTTCACATGATGAAAACTTATTACTTCCGCCACTTCAACAGACTAAACAGTAGCATAAAATGAAGATCTTCACAGCCCATCCAATTTCCCTTGAAGAATTAGTGTATGAAAATATTCATTTAAAAATAAATCAAAAATCTTATACACAGACATTAAACATGATCCCATTAATAATATTATCACCAACAAAGATAACCATTGACAAACAGACTCTTTTAACGAAAAATTTAATACAAGTCTTACATAAAGAATTGGTTTCTTCCAAATTTTCAACAAATTTGCTGAAAAATATAGAAACAAATATTGTCTCGTAGAACATAACAAGTATAGTATTGATCACCAAGCAAAGCAACAGGCAGGTCGGATGTGTCTGGTTAAGAGGTTAATCGTGGATCTCCGACATCAAAGATTACTCCCAGAGTGCTCACTGGAAAAATGACTCTGTCCTCAACGTGACATTGGCAGTAGCAGCTGTCAAGACGGCCACTGTGGCGCGCAGTGGGAATCTCCTTGTGACGTCAGCAACCTACACCTTTGCTTTCAATACGACAGACAACATGCGATAGGGTTCTTGTAAAATAGTGGGGGCAGAGACATACATAGATTTAAATTGTAAATCTTGTTTTATGCTGACGTGAGTTCTTACATTACTTATGTTGATGTTTATGTGACAATCAAAGTGTATAAAAAAGAAAAGATTTTTGAGGTTATTATTAAGAGATACATCATTGGCAGTGAAATCATGAATAAATAAATTTGTGTTATGAATCTTCTTTGACACTTAATGTCACAATTAGGTTTTTATATTATATAATGAGCAATGAAATACTGGGATTTATCAGTGAAATAAACTGCCTATCAAGCCAAAGTAAAGATATCAGATATTTTCACTGTGACCAGTGACTGATATAATTTAACATCATAAAATAATAGTTTGACGTAGCGAAATGTCTTATAACGTCACATTGTTACTGTGGTGACAAAGTGTTTCTCATAGCAACTTAACGTGAAAACTACCCAGTTGTGGCATAATTACAAGGATAACTTCCTATAATAATAGAATTTATTACCCATATGGTTGAAAATAACCGAGTTAATATTATTGATATGAGCATCATGTTTGCCTAGTAACAATTGTTTCACCGCGGCTTCCCATATTTCGCCTTCTGTGACGTCATAAAACGATTGTTCATGACATCACTGTAGCTTGCCGTTGCAAAGGAAGCGGGCAATCTCCTGACTAATTTTACTTTTTAATTTAATTTAAATCCTTACACTGATAATTTTAAAGCATTTAAATCATTAAATCATTACACATATGACTTCCACAAAACTCGTGCAAATTTATATATAACCCTCGCTCTCGCTCTGGCAATACAAAAAATCACACTCATTTCGTAAAAGTCATATGACACACTTCCTCGGGTAATAATCTCTTATTTAATTCTTTATTTGTGTCACCTCATGAGGAAGAAAAGTCACCCTTGGAATTAGTAACGATCAAATTTACATGCAAAAGAACTCGATAAGCGCTACACAAAACCATGAACAGTTTTTTCAGGTACCAATTTGTACAAGAGAGTGGATTGAGTGCAATGTGGATGAAGTGCCATGCCCAAGGACACGACACACTAAGAGATAGACAACACGTGTATAGGTTTATCAGATACCGAGGTGTGAGAGTAAAGCTTTGTCTCACGTGGTTTTGGGACCCAGATAGGCAACGCGTGTTTCATTTCATAAGCGCAATGTGAATCCAGCATGTGTGGTGTGTAAACGCGTTTATATATAACTGGTCCGGAGTATATCTCCACTGGGCCCTGTCATGCTGCCAAATCAGCTGATAAGATAAATATACAAAGCACACTTATATAAAACGTACCTACTAGAGTACATAAACACTTGCTTCAAGTCTTTTTAAGTTTTTAATTTAAACAGTGGAATTCAGAATTAGCATCAGAAACTGTTACTAGCTTGGTCATCGTCAGACCCTGGAGAGGAATCCATTGAGCGAGGTTGTATCCTGGTATGGCAATATTTTAAAACTTTATTCCTCAGAGTAGAGTTGATTTTAATGAGACTGCTTCAACTCTTTTACTCTACTTTATTTGGCATTCAAGAAGTTGAGGCGATGAGGTGATGAGGTGAGGTGAGGTGTTTTGGGGTTTAACGCCACTTTCATGAGTATTTCACTTACATCACAGATGCTAGTTTTATTGCAGGGAGAAAGCCTGCAACACCATTGTGGCTATGCATTGTGGTGAAACCTGTGATCATCGACAGGAGCTAGCTAACCATGGGGGGTACTAGGCTAAAATTCAGTTAAGCATTGCCCCCAAACCTTACTGTGAGTAGAACAGTTCTTCACAGCAGACAAAATTGCCGTGCCCCTAACCGCTGTACTTTCCCACCCCTTGAGATGATAAAGAAGTACAACAAAATTTATGGATAAAAAAACTTCTTAATTCTATGTAGGCAGCATTTTCGACAAAAGTTCTATCACTCGACAAACGTTATTATGCTGGAAAGGATGGTATAATTACGATTGTCAAAAAAACATCGACAATACCACACTTAAATACATTTTAATGTGGGTTAAAAGATATCAATTTTAAAATTTCTGTACAATCTTAGAAACATTTTATAGCTGATAATTTTGGTTAAGAAAAGAAACAATTGAAAATAGAAAACTTCAAAACATATCATTATTCTTACATAATTTTAATCAGTCAAGTGTTTTCGCTTAGAAAAGAGAACATGACAATACCATTTTTCAAAATATATCATTTTAAAAGTCCATAGAAATGAGTTTAACCGAGAAACCTGATTTCTCTTTCTTTTCACGTCAACAAACCCCAGGGCAAATATCGCTGACGTGAGTCAAGCTCTTCCAGA
The DNA here is from genome assembly GCA_936450465.1 of Gibbula magus. Taxonomy (NCBI): domain Eukaryota; kingdom Metazoa; phylum Mollusca; class Gastropoda; order Trochida; family Trochidae; genus Gibbula; species Gibbula magus. The sequence continues at coordinate 54,856,536 of OW388299.1, forward strand.
CATGCAACAAGTTTGTACCAAAGGTTTTAAGAAATTCGGTCAGTGACCCATTGACTTTGTCTCGACAAGGGGGGAACGAGGAAGGGAGGAGGAGGGGATTTACCCAAATCAAACACTGCAAGGTCACTTCCTCCTCTTGTTTTGTAAACAACGTAAAAATAGACAAAAGTCATCTTGTCCAAAAGTGTCCTTTTTCTCATTGAAAATGGGAAATTAATCAAGGAAAGAGATAATGTAACTGTTTATTGTTTGCATATATATTAGTATGAGTATTAATAAGAAAGTCAGGAGAGAAAATGGATTTCGCTGTGGATCGCGAGATCAAGATAGAACTACGAGTAACCCCAGAAACACAAGAGTAGTCAATCCTGGCGTGCCCCCTCCTAGCTGTAAGTCACCTTAAAGGGAAAGATCTATCAGCAGTATCCGCCATCTTGGTTTTTTTGCATTACGTGAAATGGGCGACATATTTTTACCAATTCTATAACTTTTTAAAAATAAAACAATATCTACAAAGTAACAAATAGCATATCAAAAACCTAATCAACAATGTTCTGTTATTCTGTAGAAGTTTTCCAAACTCTTAGCACAGATGAAGATTTCACTTCTCATTGTTTTCCTTCTTTAAAGGGAAAGTTCTATCACCGATCTATCGGAAGCATCCGCTATCTTGGTTTCTTAGCATTATGTGAAATGAAAACACACAATATTTAAACCAATTTTACAAGTTTGTAATAATAAAACATACTATGATATAATATTCACCAAATAACATATAATAAATCTAATAAAGAATTTGCTGTAAGGCCGTAGCAAAGTTGTCCCCACTCTCAGCGCTGATGAATGGGTTCAGTTCTCATTGTGTTTATTTTTCAACAAATGTGTGCTTGTCTTGATCAAGTTATGAAATGTAAATTCATCATAATAACAACTTCATTAATATGTTTCAATTTGACTGCATGTCTTTTAATCATGTATTAATAATATACCGGTATATGTGTAAACGGGAACATCCTCTCAAATTTCGTTTCCACAAAAATATACCCCGATAAAGGTGAGGTGAGTTGGGGTTTAACGCCGCTTTCAAGAATATTTCACTTATATTGCGGCTGCTAGTATTATGGCAGGGAGAAAGCCATGTGGCTATGCATTGCGGTGAAACCTGCGAGCATCGGCTGGAACTAGTGAACCATGGGTGGTACTACGCTGAGATTCAGTGTTGCAAACCTGACTGCGTATAGAACAGTTCTCTACTTCAGACAAAGTTGCCGTGCCCCTGGCGAGATTCGAACTCCGGACCTCTTGATCCGAAGCCAAACTCGCTAACCACTGCGCTATCCCGCCCCATACCCGATAGAACCCAACAAATGATACACTCAGTAACATGATTCAACTGAATGGTGTTAATCATGTAGTCATAACATATAATGTACTTAACAAAAATGTCCCATTGAATTTCGTTTCCACAAAAAAATCCCTGATAGACGCCCTCTTTGAACTACTCGTAACCCCTGAGTCAGCCAGGTTGTCAACATTCCAGTATTGTAGAGAGTGTACCCGGTAAACTATGCTGTGTGTTGTGACGTACCTAACAGTAGACATAACATTTACAGCCTTTAACTCTTCACTTGCTGAGGTCAGTAAGAGCTGCCAAACATATATAAGAATCCAACAAACATTTTAGTAACTGCTAAAGAGGAATGAAACTACCGTATTACAAGTGATTTATTTATTTATTTATTTACTTCTTTCCTGGTTTTTGTCGAGATTTAGTTGACTGAATTGGTAAGCTGTTGGGACTGTCAGTGCTGGCGGTTGGTGCCTGACTCTCAGGGTATAGGTAAGAATTGTACTATTGCAAAAAGCGTAATCCCAACATAAGTTATCCCCTATCACCCAGAGTGTCTGAAATTTGTTAGCCTTAGAAATTGTTGCATTTTTGTTTGAATGTACATGACGAACATTTGGGTCTATGTACCTTTAAAGCTTTTTTAAACTTATCAATTTTGTTATCTTTCATGCTTGAATTGGTATATTGATGCATTGGGGGCTGGCTGCTATAAGTTAAACCTGTATGTACTAATTCAGAATAAGAAAGGGGTTAATTTCCATTAGCTCTTTCAACATATAAAGAGTGTGTCAGGTCATTGCGACATGAATGCCTCTTTACACGATATTGGAAGTATATTTGTCTCATACATAAGTACATTGTCTACCGTAATACATATTCCACGACGTGGGTGTAAATACAGCTTTATCCCACGTCCCACTGGACAAGTTGATATTTCAACCTGAAGGAGATTAACTATTTATGAATACTGACCTAACACACTTCCTTGATATCGTATTATCAAATTATATATATATATTATATTATAAGGCCGCATTAAAACAATTAAATGTTTCTAGGCTCCAGGCTGAAAGGTTTTTTTTTTAACATTTTGTCAAAAAATAATACTGAGGGAAGATTAATTTTAAGATAATTTCACCAAATATAGTTTGGAAGTGCTTCAAGTATACAAAACTGACCCATTCTTACAGACCCATATAATGTTGGACAGATGGATTTTATAGTTTAGCAAACATGATGGGGTAAATTCATGAATCATTTTTTAAATGACAATGAAAACACATTATTCACACAAATTATGTGATGCACAAATGACTGAGAAACATTTTTATTCAGCCTAACTGACGTATATCAGCCCACATTCAACCTGATGAAGGAGTAAGCATATACACTGTACTCAGAAATATCTTGTATGTTCACAATAAAGGTTATACAGTAAATCTTGTATAACTGACGTATATCTTGGTTCGACTGGCCTGCTAATATATCTGTGTTAAAATCTGTATATAAGAAGACATAGATATAAGAATAAATGTATAAAAAAATCAGGAGTTCAAAGAAATACTTATTTTGATTAAAAATCTAATACTTATTCATCAAAGTGAATTAGCAAACAATTGATAAAAAAACCCACAAATTATCATATATATGATAAGAATCATTATGTCAACGACCTACAAAAAGGCACACCATTTTCAATAAATTGTTACTAAGAATACTTAACCCAAGCTATAAATCAATAACATGATAATAATGCTTCTCGTCAAATATTTACAACACACAAGAAATCTATGGACAAACACACATGAACTAGATTCATGTACATTTCCTTTGACACGTTATTCACTGAAATCCCTCACATGTTATGACTGTCATTATAATTCTAATAATAATGGAACATAAAGAAATATTCATGAAATCTACAAATAATATTTGCACATTTTCTTTGACAAGTAATTTCCCTCCTGTTATGACAATAGCTTTAGTATAACCAAATGTGAAAAAATTAATTATTAATCAATATTGACAACAGATATCCTTGCTAAATATTTCCAACATATACAAATTCCATAATCATATTCCTTGAAAGTTTTTTGATAATAGAAGAAATCTTGAAACAAACTCAAGATTCACGTACATTTCCTTTTGACAGGTAACTAATATAAATCTCTGTTGTGGATGTCGATTAATACTGAACACATTCAAATAAATATTCATAATTTTATTATTTGATAATGAACCTTCCTTAAACATTTATAACACACACAAATTCTATGATAATGAAAATTTAAAACATATTGACGAGAAATCTCTCACCTGTTACGGCTGTCGCTACAATCAACCATTCAAGAATTATGCTGTTAACATGTGACGACCACTCCCCTTCTTTACCCAACCCACAGGATTACAGTATTATATTGTCCATGTTCCAATGTATTCTGGGAATACTCTACTGAACTCTACAGCTAATCTCCAGCAGTTAACCTTTAACATGCAGCTCTGTGATATATCACTTCTGACCACGTACTACATTAATCTTGATAAGAGTACTTTGTCTCACCAGGAGGCATTTCTACAATTATATAACCAAGCTCAAGCTGTAGCACTCCTTTATATTGCAGCTCTGACAACATCAGCCAGGCCTTTTAAGCCAAACTTGTTTATTAACCCTTTAGCAGCTGATTTAAGTAATGCGAAACCATTCAGAGTGGTCAGTTTCCTGGAATCAAAGATGATCAGCGGAGACTCACCAAATGTAAAAGACATGCACTCCGAGTATAACCTGCAGGTTAGGGTTAAGAAATGGATCGAGAAATTAAATGTTTGATCAAGAGAAAGGGTGAAATGTAGATAGACACACAAACCACACCTGTGAGAGGTTAGCTGTAAAAAGTTGTTCTGCCACTGGCAATCCTGTTACATTCAAGGTGTCATATATAACTCGTTATATGCTATAACTTGCTAGTTGATGAGATTTTCTCCAGTCCTGAAGCCACAGTTTGACTAGAGCAGATCAAGGGTTAACTCACTACTTGACAAGATTTTCTCTAATCCCGGAGACACAGTTTGACAAGTGCAGATCAAGGGTTAACTCGCCACTTGACAAGGTTTTTTCCAGACCCGGAGCCACATTTTTACTGGAGCAGACCAAGGGTTAACCATGGCACGTGTCTTTGACGCCTGCTGACATGCTGCTACTGGTAATGTAAGTCTTATCACGCAAGCAATTACTAGATGTTTCACAAATGACCCATAATATAATCCAAGAGCTAGAATTGTACAATATTGATTCTAATCTTTTTTTTAAATTATTGATTTTCAAGATTGAGTTACTTAACATTGTGAAACTGATCAGTGGCCAGTTTTCAGGAAACACATTCACTTTGACAAAGGCTCTAATCCGGCAATGGGGTTTGGTGTAGGATTTTGATTGGGTTGTTGGGTTGTGGTTTTGTGGTTTTGTGGTTGTGGTTGTGGTTGTTGTTGTTGTGGGTTAGGGTTGGGATGGGGTTTGGGTTGTGGTTGGGGTTGGGGTTGGGGTTGTGGTTGTGGGGTTGTGGGGTTGTGGGGTTGTGGTTGTGGAGTTATGGTTGTGGTTGTGGAGTTGTGGTTGTTGTTGTGGGGTTGGGGTTGTGGGGTTGTGGGGTTGTGGGTTTGGGTTTGGGTTTGGGGTTGGGGTTGTGGTTGGGGTTTGGGTTTGGGTTGTGGTTGAGGGGTTGGGGTTGGGGTTGGGGTTGTGGTTGTGGGTTTGTGGTTTTGTGGATGTGGTTGTTGTTGTGGGTTGGGGTTGTGGTTGTGGTTGTGGTTGTGGTTGTGGGGTTGTGGTTGTGGTTGTGGGTTTGTTGTTGTGGTTGTGGAGTTGTGGTTGTGGGGTTGGGGTTTTGGGGTTGTGGGTTTGGGTTTGGGGTTGTGGGGTTGTGGGGTTGGGGTTGGGGTTGGGGTTGTGGGTTTGGGGTTGTGGGGTTGAGGGGTTGTGGGGTTGTGGTTGTGGGGTTGGGGTTGTGGTTGTGGGGTTGTGGTTGTGGTTGTGGGTTTGAGGTTGGGGTTGGGGTTGTGGGTTTGGGTTTGGGGTTGGGGTTGGGGTTTACATTATTTTTAAGAGTATATCCCTTAGATCAAGACAGCTGGTATCATTGCAGGGAGATATGGCCTGCTACAATATCGTGGTTATACATAGGTGTAGCATCACTGGCTGGGACCCACAGGTAAAGACCTAATGATCCTTAACGAAATAAAACAACTCAATCCCGAAGCAAAATTTTAACAATAATTCTAGATCCTACAACCTTCAAACCATGTGTTTCTCTAATGTAATTCGTAACACGCCCACTGTTATTTGTGTTCAAGTGCCTTTCTTATTGAGAATCAATCACACATGTGGGCGGTACAGGCTAGATATAAGTACTGACGTTATATACAGTGTAAATGAAGATCTATATATATACTTGCATACAGTGTTTATATAAATTCTTAGTAATGACTGTCATTGTTAACTGATCCTTATTTCTTCTGCAAAATGTGAGTCACCAAAACAAATTTCATGACGTGCATGTTTTAAACTTCAAGGTGATGCCTTTAATTATATATAACAGATGACCATTATATATATTGTAAGAAATTGAATTTACGATGACTTTTGCCTTTGACATTATTATAATTTCATAACATTCTGTTTCCTTCTAAGGTCTCAAACATCAAAATCTTTTATTTGTTATTTATTTTGGTTTGTTTTCTTACAATGTTATCGCCTACGATTTCCTAACAAAATATTTTAAAAGAGAAATTCTTATGAATAAATAATTATAACTAGTGTTATGCTTTGGTCTTCTTTAGAGGCATTTTAAAGTTGGTTAGATGAAGGAGAAGCAAGTTCTATGGATTTACAACTTCTTGACTGAAACAGTGCGACATTTGTTGCCCGATAACAATTAGCACCTACACCGAAGACTAAAGATTAATATTATACAATTATAGACTTGTGATGAGGTCTTTACATGTTTTTATGGACCCGAGAAAACAATATTAACCAAGGAGGAGTCTGCAGTCAATATTGTTTTCTCGGCTCAATGTAAACAGGTATTGACCGAATTCACCAGTCCATAATTGTTTTATTACATATTTGATAAAGAAACAAAAAGGAAACAATTAAATACAGTCACAAACGTCGTTTTGTTTAAACAGCTAGGACTACGGTCAAATGACGTCATGCAACAATCGTTTGACGTCACTCAAATCAATACGGCTTATTGTCAGATTTGGGCCTCTCGACCAATCAGGTCACTGGAAAAATATGCTTATATAATAATAATAAATATCACTAGCTGTTAACAGATACTAACATATTATTACCTCAGAATGTACATATATATATATATATATATATATATATATATATGGTTTTAAGAGATTGTTATAGAAAAGAACCAGTTATGACTTACTACACATATGAACTGTCAATGTACTGTGGGTGACCTTTCCATACTTAGAATAAAGATTGATTGACTATACAGAGCTCAGTTTTTATTTATTTTAAATGATTGAACAATTTTGAAATTTTACCAAAAGCCTCATTTAAGAGATTAATTTAGTTAGTTTAATGACTTTACAACATCCGCCACAGTAAAAAGCACCGGCCCCCTCTTCTAGCCAGTGAATTAGCAAAGTGTTACCTACTTATATCTATTACATAAGGCAATCAAGTTAACAGAAAGCGTACAGCCACCTACCCAAAAGTCCTCCATATCTGTTTATAAACACGGTGACAACCCAGATGCATGACCTAGCCAACCTTACTAGACTGTCATCAAAGCTTTGAATCATTATATTCTTCCTTAAATTACCAATAACGTAATCATATTGTCATAAAATTTAAGATAATAACAATTGTACAAATCTTACCAAGAGCAATTATAAAATCATCATCAATGCCACTTATCTTATAAAGAGTTTTGTCCAAAAATAAAATATTTCAGAGACACACAGCAAGACTACATGCATTACGGTTCACCTGTGAACTTTTGAACTTGTGCGTGTGTGTTTGAGGTCAATGGTCGGGAATCTGCCCCAAATGACACCCCCTCCCCCCAACCCCCCTCCAAATGACAGCTGATTGACACGAGGCATGGCTTGAATAGCAACATTGTATTTTCAACCAAAACAATAACCATTGTATTTCTAGTCATAACATAGCCTGTCTGATAATCCCTTCAATCAGCGTTTAGCATCAATGAGTGTACTGAATCTATTCTAGACTGCATCACAGTCCCCTAAATTATTATCTAGTTTCCCTGCATCACATCAAATATAGTCTCTTGAATTAATGTTTTGGCGATTCTTCAGAGTAGGAAAATTCATTAAATATAACAGTTTAGAAAGGACAATTATTTATGGATAAACAACTTCTTTATTGCGAGAAATGTTCCAATCTGAAACGATAAATGAATCTGTATCAAAACTTTAATGGTTCCTACTTGACTTCCAACTTCTAAAATGACACTCAAAGAAGTTGTAACTGAGGTTTTCTGTTCTAAATGAGAGAAAATGTCATAATATTATTTCTTTCATATACTCTATTACATTCACAGATATGATACGTTTTACATAACATTTACAGTCATAGATATAAATATTCTTCTAATAATATTTTATATTCATGAATTTATATGTTTAATTTCTTTTGATCATAAGTTTCCAGACTGAGTCTAGTACTTTTGTCTATTTGATATGCAAAAGAAACATGAGACAAGATATATAGTTGCAATAAGATGAAACTCGTTATCTTCACGGAATATTCAACATGCAGCATCAAAGAACAGGATTAAGTCTGATGATGGATTAATTTATCTTCCTCTTAAAGGATTAAATTTGGATTAATCTTCCAATCATAATTTCAGTCAGTGCAAGAAAATCTGTCTTTAAAAATATACATCTGCAAAATGAATTTTAGTAAAAAAATTATTTTTGTATAAACCAATATATGTCTTGCCATAAAATCGATCTAATCATATTCATATAACGTCACTTTCAAAATTTAAGTTTTTCATGATTTTAAATTTTCAACTTAAAATTCAGAACTAAAATAGTTGGTGTTTTTAAGTAAATGATGAAGTCAGCGAGACCAGAAATATTACTTGGTGCATTAGTCATGGTCTGATAGCCAGAGTTCACTGGGTAAAGTCAACTTCATGCTCTTAGTAATGCAGCTTGTCCTTGTAAACAGTACAGATATGTGCACTGCCTGCATAAAATACACATAGTCCACCGACAAGTGTTCCTCTATTCGGATATCCACCTCTGGGATTTTGCTTACACGAAATGAGAAAAACACTATATTTGTTATTAATTTTACATTTTTCAAAAATATATATATTGATTGAGCATCTAGTAACAAATTATTTATCATGACTGATCGTCAATGTTTGGGTATGCTTTCCAATGTTGAGTGTCGAAGAATGGCTTTACTTCTCATTGTTTAGAGATTAGTGAACGCGTGTTAGTCTTTATCCAACTGTCAAAGACAAAGCCATCAAAATATTACTATTACTAAAACTGGATACTGTTATAATCATGTATTAACGGGAAGGTACCCCTCGAATTTTCGTTTCCACAAAAGGTACCCCAGTAGAAGCGTCTCTTTAAACATTGTTCTGCTTGTACATACAGTTCTCAATTACAAGCATTTCAACTCGTTGACAAAGTAAAACATCTTGGATTTGGGCTAATTCACAATTTTGTATACCAAAATAGTACTGTCCTAGATATGATATGGCTACCTATAATACAAGATACATGAAATATTGATTATTATGAAAATGTGTTTGCATTTCTGTACCTTAATTCTGAATAATAAGTATCAAAGTTCCAAATACACCACACTGTAGTAGTTTTTCCTTCGTCTTGTAATTTGATTACTTGTATTATCAAGGTATGCATAATGAAATTTACATGCTTACATGTTCGTAATTCTCACAAGATCTTATCGTAACCACAACGTGCTGTATCAAGCAATCACACTGTACTCATTCCCACATCAAATGATGATTATGACGCTCCTACCAAAATATTGGTATATAGCTCGCACTTAATCTCACTTATATCTATGAACTAGTGAAAAACTAACATTTATGCACTCCTCTTGTTAATAAAGTATGACGTACATACTCATACAACATCCACTAATTAACAATGTCTGCATGAGGAGTTACTGTTCACATGTTTATAATTATTCCAGGATGTTACCTTACCCACAATGCACTGTACTCTAATTATCATCATTATAATTTTTTTCATTTTAATCATTTATTAATCCGTACTCCCACATGCCAGAAAGAGTATTGGTGTTCTGGTTTCTCAGTGGTGAAAGGGTTAATAAACTTAAAGGGACAGTAGCACGTTTTTTGCAAAATTAATTTTTTAAAATTTCCTATTTATAATGATAGTCTGTGTCACTTAGATTTACTTTAGAGGGCAAAACACCTTATTAAACAAACCAATTTAGTAGTAATAACGGTGTTGTATATAAAGCAAAAATTGCATGGCGGCCATTTTATTGTGAACACATTTTATTATTTCGAATGACAAAAACGATTCCATGGCTTTACTAACCCACGTACACTCATTTTTAACCTGATTTTCCGAAGAGAGAAGGGTGTTTTACTATTGGTGACATTATTTTTCAAATACATTTCATCAACTTATTTGAGCGAAAAAACGTGCAACTGCCCCTTTAAAGTCGCATGTTCGTAAATTCTCTCCCGTACCTGCATTACACTTTAGTATGCTAATACCATTTCATGCAATCTTATTAACAAGTACGTTAAAGGTCACATGTTTGTACTCTCCTAAGATATTCACAAACACAATGCACTGTACTCTGGCAAGCGAGTTCATCCCATTTTGACTCAATTATCCAACTTTCTAATTAATCAGTGCAGGGATACACAGAGTATTTCCCAGTACTGATTGTAGAATTTGTACCCATCCACCTGTCAAGTAACAGGATAATTACTCGTTATTAAAGACCTCAAAACCAGGAATTAAGGTTACTCCTTAATTAATGTTCATTGATTTTGAGAATGACGACGACATTTTAAAACATGGAATATTGAACTACGGCAGAAAATATCTTTTACTTCCATTAGTGATAAAGATTATTGAATGAAGCATCCTATTATTTCTTTACATAGTAATAAACATCTCTAATGGGTATTGATTTAGAAAATTGATATTGTAATTTGTATAAACACATGCTGTGTGTCAGTTGTAAATACATGTACAAAAAGATATCTTGTTTAACATTTTTTTACTCATTTGTGTATAGCTGAACATATGCAGCCTCATTCTTGCTCTGTTTCTTAAAACAGTTTCCCCATCAAACATGTTCACTTCCCATCAAACATGTTCACTTCCCATCAACATGTTGACTTCCCATCAAACATGTTCACTTCCCAATCAAACACCTTCACTTCAACATCAAACACTTTCACTTCCCCATCAAACATGTTCACTGCCCCATCAAACATGTTCATTCCCCACCAAACCCCTTCACTTCCCCATCAAACATGTTCATTCCCCACCAAACACCTTCACTTCAACATCAAACATGTTCACTTCCCCATCAAACACCTTCACTTCAACATCAAACATGTTCACTTCCCCATCAAACACCTTCACTTCAACATCAAACGTGTTCACTTCCCATCAAACATGTTCACTTCCCATAAAACATGCACCTCCCCATCAGACATGTTCACTTACCATCAAACACCTTCACTTCCCCATCAAACACCTTCACTTCCCCATCATACTCCTTCACTTCCCCATCAAACACCTTCACTTCCCCATCAACACCTTCACTTCCCCATCAACACCTTCACTTCCCCACCAAACATGTTCACTTCCCATCAAACATTTTCACTTCCCCATCAAACACCTTCACTTCCCCATCAAACACCTTCACTTCCCCATCAACACCTTCACTTCCCCACCAAATTTTAACACCTTCACTTCCCCATCAAACACCTTCACTTCCCCATCAACACCTTCACTTCCCCACCAAATTTTAACACCTTCACTTCCCCATCAAACACCTTCACTTCCCTATCAACACCTTCACTTCCCCACCAAACACCTTCACTTCCCCACCAAATACCTTCACTTCCCCATCAAACACATAGATGTTCTGATAAAAAGGAAGGCTTTGTTTTCATCATATAAACCTCAGGTGTCAAATTTGTGTCATTTTGGAGGTTATTCTTTTCTCAGGTAAACCTCCATTCAAGGCCATACAGAATATCCCTGTATGTAATATGTATATAGTACTGGTCTTTCACCTGAGAGCTGGTTTTATAAGGAGGAAACACTGCAGGATGTAGGAAACATTCCCCTACACAGATACTCCAAAGATATGAAGTCTAATTTAATTCTTTCAGGATAAGTTTATATTCCCCCCTTGAATATATTCCTTATAAAGTGTCAGAGCACTTATTCCAACGATTACGGTATATAAACTTTCTTGTCAATATCCAAACAACATATACAATCAGACTCAGAATAATTCGATGAATCCGTTACAACACTTACTACATCCACTTGTCGTGTAGAAGTTGTGTGTGCAGTGTGTGTGGGGCGAGATAACATGGAGTGCACTCTACGAACTTGGAGACAGGAAATAACACTGATAAAACTCTTCACAGTCCCCACACTCAGGCTTTTAAAATGTCTTTCATAACGACCTAGACTGTCCCCCTGTAGTAAACCTCTTGATCTAGTAACCTTCAGCTGCGGGTCAACGATCGAATACTCTGTAAGAGCTAATACAGCCAATCCTAGATTAATCCCTTGTTAAGTTCTGATTTCTGTACACTGGTCACACAGAATGGTTGGTACTAATAAGAGTAAATTATGATATTGACGGGAATATTAACGATCATAATTAAACATTGACAGTCTGGATCAAAAGTTACCAGGGGGTTTGCTACACATTACAAAGCTAAACGTTAAATTAGCTTCATGATGTAAGGTATGTAACCTTAGGTTTCTGCTCCGGGACCATGTGCTCGAAGTACTATTAAGTAGACTGGTATTCAGGCTAGATTTCTTCCTCGAAAATCAAGCTGTATTTCTTCCTCATTCTGAGTATTCAAATTCACAAAGCCTTATTCAAAACAGGAGATATTTTCCCTGTATTTTGTTTTTCTGAGAATTATTATCCTCTTCCGTAGTCTTTGAAAAACCGCATTTATTTATTTATTTATTTAATCATATGAGAAATGATCATTTTACTACCAATTTGAATGGAGATTTGTTGGTGCTTGAAACCTCAATCTGAACAGGAATCAAGTAGACAGGGTTGAAGTAATTTAGGACATGCGGTAACTCAAACTTAGTAACTTTCTGTGATGAAATAATGTTTAATTCATAGTGACAACTATAACTATTGTTAATTGTAACAAACCGTGTATGTCTGTACGTCTCATTTCACATATACTAAACAATAATGGTAAAATACTGAGTTTTGAAATAATAAGATAATGGCATTCTATTTACAGACAACATCAACATTATAGTGTTAACAAAATATATCTGAATTTCGAAAAGTCACGTACATTTCACAATAAAATACAGTTGTCCGACACACTTATTATGTAGTCATGTATTCTAGATAAATATTGATCATGTATTTGTATTCAAACATCTATCATCAATCAATAAGATGAATCAGTTATATGAATCAGGATGAACTACTTACCAGCCATGAACTACAACTAGTATCATATAGCGACACTGACTGGTTCAATTGAAAAGCACTAGCATGTGTGACGTCAATTTCAACAGCTGATTGTTCAAACAGTATCAATTTCACATAGTGATGAATGAAAAACAAAGGAGTGACTCCAAAATATCACTGTTGGTGTGATCAACATTCCCTTCTCAGTCAAGTTGTTGATTAATTGGTCCAAATTCACGTCAATTTTCTGTTGGGACAATAAAAATGGGAGCGTTTCTTTGTTAGGCTTGTCGTGGGTTGGAAATGGCTGCCGTTAGAATGAACTCGATAGCTTTGTACTGAGCCGGCTTGTATAACCCAGCTGAGCAAATCAATGAAGGAAGCGAGAAACAGTCCACGGTTTCCTCAACAAGGTGACCTTATGTGCTCGTAGACATATTAAAAAAACACGGCCCATAACCAAACCTATTAACATTATGAGACAAAAATTACAGGAAATTCCCCAACAAATTCACCCACCTGACATGCCACAGATCGAGCCCCAGTGATCACAACTGGACGCTGGTCAGTATATTCCAGGTCATGTTAAAATCACCACTGGTCACTCAGCCTCCTGGTCCTCCTCTGGCTTGGTGGAGGTTAAAGGTAGAGAGATTGGGCAACTGAACAGCCCAAGGCAGAAATGTGTCTGCTACTTCTCAACTGTTCCTTGACTCAGTGGCCTCGTTTCACAGCCAAAATTAGAGCTCCACGATTAGCCCAGCCTGGCTGGCTGTCAGTCTCACACTGACTATCAGTGAGTGGGTATCTCCCACAACTCTACACAGCTACACAGTTTGTCCAGGGAGCCACCAACTGACTCTTCCCTCTCTGTACTTCTGTGTACCTCGGTAACTCTGCACCGCTTCACTCACTGTGTCGGGCACTGCATGCCTGTATCAATACATTGTGTTCTGGACTCATTAACCCTTTAACAGCCAGACACTGAGTTCGGACTGCCTGTATCAATACATTGCGTTTTGGACTCATTAACCCTTTAACAGGCAGACACAATTGTTCCTTGACTCAGTGGCCTCGTTTCACAGCCAAAATTAGAGCTCCACGATTAGCCCAGCCTGGCTGGCTGTCAGTCTCACACTGACTATCAGTGAGTGGGTATCTCCCACAACTCTACACAGCTACACAGTTTGTCCAGGGAGCCACCAACGGACTCTTCCCTCTCTGTACTTCTGTGTACCTCGGTAACTCTGCACCGCTTCACTCACTGTGTCGGGCACTGCATGCCTGTATCAATACATTGTGTTCTGGACTCATTAACCCTTTAACAGCCAGATACTGAGTTTGGACTGCCTGTATCAATACATTGCGTTTTGGACTCATTAACCCTTTAATAGGCAGACACAATTGTATTAACACATTCTGTCCTAGCATCTTTAACCCTTCAGCAGTCAGATACTAAATTAGGATTCTCTGTACCTAGACTAATTAACCCTTCAACGGGCAAGTGAGAAATACTTAAGCCATAGTCGTCTACATAACATGCCTACATTATAAACACAAGAGTTTCTTTTAATACAACATTTTAAAAATAAAATTTAAACAACAAATAGACTTTTAGCAAAAATCGAATAAAATGTTAATAGTTGTCAACCAGTGAAATCCTTGACTTTTTTCTTCAATTTTTATTGAAAGTCAGAATCGTTTTAACTGAAATCGGAAACTAACAAGGCCAATTGCATTGACGTCAATGAATTAGACTGAAAACTTTCAAAAATAGAGTGATCTATTTTGGTGAAGACACAAACTAAAACACTCTCTGTGTGTTTTGATGGATGGGGTTAGCGTTAACAAAAATACATCTAGGCTTCTCAGGTTACACATTAATTCTCACTGTGTATATGTCTTCACCCATCAGCATCTTATAACATTAAAGGACACTAAGTGATTTTCATGAAATTTTATTTAACTTTGATACATGGAATTTACGTCCAAATCATCTCACTCAACTTGCATATTTATCCCCTAATGCCAAATATTTGACAGTAAGTTTAAATGAAAGTCGAGGAACTGCTTATTACATGGTAAGAAGAAGAATTCTTGTTGCCTGTTTACAAGTAAACTATTTATATGATCCATTGAACAATACCATCTGTCTCTTTCTCTGTTACATACAAGTTTTCAAAATTATGTTTGACCAATGGACGCACGTCAGTCAGGGTGTACATTTTCCGGTTTCGATCATAATCACGACTTGACATCTTCATATTGTCACTATGCTAAATAGATTGGAACTAAAAAGAGAATTTCGACAACAGTCAATACCCTCAATGAATTAACACCCTTGGTAAGTTTTTACATATGTGATTCCAACACTGAGAAAACACAGTAAAAAACTACGATTGCATAAGACTATGTTACATATAGGGTAAGTTTGAATCTTGTAATGCTCTGTATTGCATTTGCTATAATTCTTTTGGAAGATTCGAACCCAATCTATGTATCTGTATTTACATGCGCTTTTGGTCTTGAGGTATTCTCACAGAATAAACTTGTCATTTGTCACCAGCTAAATGCAGACCAAGTTGAACTTCTCTCACAATAACCAAGTCAAGAACATTCAATGACAAATGTCAATATTTTTTATAATTTTTTTTCACTTCTTTTCTAAGAAACCTTCACGAGAGCAGAAACAAAAGGCAGTAACATTAACTTCATTATTCAGCAGTTAATTGTTGCTGAATTTACAACTTGAACAGAGTTGAATTATGCAAATGATGCACATGTAACATGATACAGACGAGATGAAATGGACCTTATTAACTTTATCTAATCCAACTACAGGGCATATAGCATTATGCAGAGAGAAAGCCTGCAACACCATTGTGGTTATGCATTGAGGTGAAACCTGCAAACCTTTGGGTGGAGGTGAGGTGAGATGAGATGAGTTTAACACCTTTTTCAAAATTATTTCACTTATATCAGTAGCTAGTAGCATAAGAGGGAAAAGGCCTGCAACACCCTTGTGGTTATGCATTGGAGTAAAACCTAAAAGGATAGACTGGAAGTAGCGAAAATTGGGTGGTACTGCACTGAAATTCAGTATGGTATTAAACTCAAACCTTACTGCATGTAGAACAGTTATCTTCAGCAGACAAAGTTGCCGTGCCCCTGGCGGGATTCAAACTCCAGACCTCTTGACCAAAATCCAAACAAACTGACCACTGCGCTATCCCTCCCCTTTAACTGGAACATGGGTGAAACTGAGTTTGAATGGCCTTAACAGTGTAGGTACAATTGAAGATCCAAATATGCTCAACACAACACTGCACTATTTACAATCTTATACACGACAGCAGATGTTAAAGGGGCAGTAGCACGTTTTTTGGTAATTATTTTTCTTTCAAATTTCCCATTTAGAATTGTAGTTTATGTCATTTATATTTACTTTAGAGGGTAAAACATGTTATTACACAAACCAATTGTCCGTAGTGGTAATAACAGTGTTGCGTATAAAGCAAACATTGTATGGCGGCCATTTTATTGTGAACGCATTTTATTATTTTGAATGACAAAAACGATTCTCATGGCTTTACGGAACCATGTACACTCATTTTTTAACTTGATTTTCCGAAGAAATAAGGATGTTTTATCATGGGCATCATTATTTTTCAAATAGGTTTCATCGACTTATTTGAGCGAAAAAACGTGATACTGCCCCTTTAAATTTCCAAACATCATACAAAGCAATAACCTCAAACTACAGCCCATCTCGAGTTATCAAACACAACTTTCATCTGCAAATCATTACAGTATATCACTATATATATCAAATAACTGATATTGAGCCAGAACAGAAATACAATATGCAATATTATTGCAAAGACTGTTAAACACCTAAGTGTTCCACATATGTATCCAATATATTTTATATATATGTTACATGTATATGTATATGGGCCTGTGGCCTTCATGCATTAATAAAGATTATATATATATATATATATATATATATATATATATATATATATATATATATATATATATATATATATATATATATATATATATATATATATATATACCTACCATATCATATATATATATATATATATATGTTTTATTGCAAAGCTATAATTAAATCAGCTTTTACAAAACTGCTCCAAACTTAAACCAGAAATTTATTACCGTACTTAGGTCATATGTAACAGATATACAATATTTTATGCAAAACTCATTTCATTCTATTTGCCAAATTAATCAAGAAATTACAGAAAATTATCAATATCTAATCTTCTAATCTAATCTAAAAGTCACAGTGGATATGTCCAGATACAATATTTATGCATTACAGTAATGAGTCCATATGTTAAGCTAATTAGCCAGGATTTCAATGGAGGGATGAAAGGGATAAATCTACACAACGATGAATATACACCATGTTGCAAGTTATAACATATGTCTCTATATTGGCATTGGTCTGTTGTATCCACCCAAGAAACAGTTGTAATAATTAAACACAAGTTTCCGACTTAAAATAGTAAACTTAAATCAAATTTATCAAGATTAGTAAAAAATATTTTTATCAAGTGTAGATGGTATATTCTACAACTGAACTTTTTCCTATATTCAACTTCACTTATGTGATTTTATCAAGTTCATATGTATTCATGTGAAAAAAGTATTGATTGTTAAAATGATATATTGGACAAGAATTAAGTAATCTTTTTATAAAAGTCACTGCTGGATAAATGAACACAACAAAATTGTAATTTTACTTAATGTCAGATATAATATCTGACAATTTGAAAAAACATTCTGTCCAGACTTGGCAAAATGTATGTAAGTATTATTCAATATTTAATTTTTCATCTTCCAGAAGCTCTGAGCTGGCCAATATAGATATAATCAGTAGAAAAATGTAATAAAATATTCATAACCACCTTTCTCATAGGCAATGGAGACTCCCATTTCCATATGCTCCATCTCGATGTAAAAGGTTCTGGATAAAATTAGCTTTCTGTCCTGACAAAAAATTCAGCAATGTTACAGAAGTTCTCCTTCTTATCAGCTATGTTGCAACCAAGAGTGAAATATGTTCAGGGAGTGAAACTCTAGTTCATGATTTTATTAACAATATTGGTGAAGTTTGAATTGCCATGGTGTTAGTTACAGTCTTATAAATTATACTTATAACAAATTACTTATTGGACTTATCCTATTGGAATGTTCTCTTGAATTTCTTTCCAGGAAAATTTCCCAGATAGAACCCTCTCTTTTAAGGGGCAGTAGCACGTTTTTTCGCTCAAATAAGTTGATGAAATTTATTTGAAAAATAATTTCACCAATAATAAAACATTCTTCTCTCTTCGTAAAATAAAGTTTAAAATGAGTGTACATGTTTCGGTAAAGCCATGGGAATCGTTATTTGTAATACAAAATAATAAATTGTGTTCACAATAAAATGGCCGCCATGCAATTTTTGCTTTATACGCAACATAGTTTTTACCACTACAGATAATTGGTTTGTGTAATAAGTTTTACCCTCTAAAGTTAATTTAAATGACATAAACTATCATTATAAATGGGAAATTTGAAAAAATAAATTTTGCAAAAAACGTGTTACTGCACCTTTAAGTCAATGTTGATTTGGAAAGCGCACAAGTTTATATTATACTGCTACCAAACTGCATACACCGGAAATCCTTTGATATGCTATTTGTGTAAATTAAGTGTTTTGGAATTAGTCTTCCCTAAAATTTCCTAACATTTGTTTAATTTAAAAGAAACATATTTGATTAATCTGCTTATTCAAACAAGAAGTCCTTTCGTGTATTCAACCTTCTACAAAAATCTGCATTTGCTGAATTTGTATTTAAAGTATAACGTTTTTAAGCAGAACTTCCACAAAACCTTAATTGTTATCTGCTGTTATAAGATTTAATGAATAAGTTACCTTCTAACAATATAAAGTTCCAATATTGCTGAATTTCATGTTTCAAAGTACTGCTAAAAAGAACATAAACCATCTACACTTGATAAACTCTAATTCTGTTATCTATCAACATGACATTTTGAAAGGTTCACATTCTTATATTTAGAATTTACAACATTTGTTGAAATTCCCATAGAAGATACTGCCCACTTTAAATTTGAGGATTACACTGTTTGAACTTAATGCATTTTTATTAGTGATAAAGCAGTATAATAGGTATTTCAGGAATTTCATGAACATGCAAAATGTGATTGAAGATGACAGGAGAAGGCCCACAGTGTTATTTTGTCAATTTGAATTACAGAATTGAATTCAATTTTTTTCGATTTTCGCATTGAATAAGAAGATTTCAGTTTTTAAATCAAACATGCCATATTTCAAATATGTACAGCATAAATACATATCCGTGAACATCTGATAAAGAGCACTATATAAACCCAACAAGAGTGTTGTGAAAGCACTAGAACCCTGTGATTTGTCCTCTTGATCTCCAAATAAGCTGTTTAAATCGATTAGATCTAGATCTGCATTTAACATGAGATGGTCGTTGAGGTGAGGTGAGGTGAGTTGGGGTTTAACGCCATTTTCATGAGTATATTTCACTTGATATCACGGCTGCTAGTATTATGGCAGGGAGAAAGCCTGCAAGGCCACGTGGCTATGTATTGCGGTGAAACCTGTGAGCATCGGCTGAAACTAGCGAACCATGGGTGCTACTGCACTGAAATGATTTGCATTATTCTAAAAAACATTTCAATTAGTTCAGCTGAGATAGTAAAGCTTTTTTATTTTGTTTAATCAAGTATTGGGGATGAAACATTTCATAAGGTTTATGAGTGAGGGTGAGCAAATTAAATTGATTCATGAGACCTAGTAGTAGTAGGAGTAGGTAGTTTATTCCCAGAACCAAACCTTTATTCCCAAAACAACAGAAAGTGGCAGTGACCATAGCTTCCCAGGAAAGATTTGGTCTGTTCCCTGTGGCAGGAATTTTGAAAGGGGGTGGGGGGTCCACTTTTGGGGTCCCCTTTCCCGCCCATGCAAACCATTTTAAAAGAAGGGGGGGGGGGGGGACTATACGTTTCATATTTTGCCTCTTATCTTTTTAAAATTCATTTCAGGATATTTTAGATCATTATAAATAAGAAATATTGACATGAAAATGTATCTAAGTGAAATCCAATTAACTTATTTCCTAGATATTCATTTACAAACTAAAAATTATCTACATGTTGAAAGGGAGAATTACGTAAGTTAAATATAACCAACTTTATTCTGAGATATTCATTATAAACTAAAATGATCTACATGATTAAGAACCTAATAATTATGTAATTTAAATCTAATGCATTTACCCTAAATAATGTTCAACAAAATAGATTCTTAAAAGAAATAATCAATTAACTTTCTAATTCTGATAAACTCTAAGTATGGAAACCAAGGCAACCAAAGCCTCAGATAATTTCTTGTTAGTATAAATTTGTCATTAACCTAATTATCTCGTTTATTTTTTCTTTGGACAAGTCTTCAGAAGTTCAAAAATAAAATTATCTTTTAAAGATGTATATCATTTGATACGTGTCCAAAACGAAATAATATGATACCTACAAAAAACCTTTTACGTTATTTATAAATTCAGTACCGTATTTCCTCTATAGAGGCTCAAGCCCTTATTAACATTTAATTTAATTTGACCTCCCTCAATTATTGGAGGACCGGCCCTTATTTTATTTTGAGGTTTGACCAGATTAACCGATACACATGCGAACTTCAGATAAGTGAGTTAAATTTCTATGAATCACACAAACTCCACGCCATTTGACATAAACGGGATGTAGTGTGGTAGTTAACATTTAAGTAGGGACGTCTGAATAGGGCAATCACTGATGCGATATAAAACTACAGTATAACACGGATATAACAAACTTCAAGGGACCAAAGAATTCAGTTCGCTATATCACGTTTGGAATATTATATAGGGCTTTTCAAAATTGGAGAAAATGCAGTTTTTAAATTAGCATATCTATTTATAACGTGTGTCATCATGAAAATACGATTGAGTGTTCGTAGCGTCATACAAACGGTGTTTGACTACATAATGTCTTGTGAAATAATATTGCTGTTTATTCGTTTTGGATTTATATTTTATATTTATATTTTTATTATTATTTTTTAATTTGTATAATAGCTTTACCATACATCGATATTGATCTATATATTTTGTTACAGTATGTTACCTATGTTTAATGACTGAGATATTATTAAATTTATCGAGATTCAACTTTTCAAGGTAGCAAAAACTTAATCTGTAACAAAGTCATGAATCACTGGTACGGTGAAGCCACACGTTCATGCAATGTTTATCTTTGACAATATTTGTTTGAAATTCGATGTTACTGAAATCTTTTTCGTAAATGATGTTGTGAAATGGGTCACATCTTTCAGTCACTAAATGACACTGAGAATATAAATTAAATATCTAACGGTAAGTGTTGTTTCTGCAGACAATTATAATTTACTGACGATAATTATAATGTTGATGTTGTGCCTCGTCAACTGATGTCCGATAGGTCAATTTTCCATTTGGACAAACTAGATTCACAATCGGACATGTCTGGCAAATAAACCAATTTCTGGGCTTTTGACGGAGGGAGGACTATCGTATATGAAAATGTACTCAAATTCATAGTCTCCATTTGGTCAGAGAACCTAAACATTAGATATAATAAATCAACAATTGTCATCATTCATTAAAAGTTTAAATAAACTGGCTTTAAACGATTTGATTTACAGATACAATATACACTCAAATGGATGTTGCATCCACGTCGTTCCTGAACAAAATTTAAAATATTGTCATGATTTTTTTCTAAAGGTTGCCATGGAAATGACAAGATTTATTAGCTGAGCATTTCAAATGATTGTCCAAAATGTAGTTGATCCAGTTAGCAAAGTCGATTTTACAGAGATCGATAAATCATTCAAGCAACAGATAACAGCTAGGGTCATATATGCAAAAGATGTCAAAATTCACAATTCATATTTTGTACTGCCATAGGCCTTAACGAAGACAGACATCGAGGGAATTTGAATTTTTTCAAGGACAGTTGTCTACTACAAACAAAGCATGATTCTAGAATAACAAAATGAATGAATATAACTATTCTAGTTACAGGACCTCTATATTTATGAGGAGGCCCTGAATCAGGATAGTTATGTTTTTCTAAGTATGTCAGGCAGTAGAATCATTTAAATATCATGTAGTATTTTGAACAGATGTAACTTAACTAATGTGATTAATTTATTTCATTTTTCAAAATAAGAAGAAGATATTTACCTCAGCAAGTATACTTTCCACTAAGATCAAGAACTACGTGTTAGTTTGATACGACGTCATGTCTACTTTGGGACTGAGTATTCTCTCGCCGGTTGAATGACTTGCACTACACAAACTAACTAAAATCATGTTTTGAAACCATGGGGTCCGTCCAATTTACATGCATCTCAGTGACAATTTAATAAATTATTTGCTTTTACCTTATTTTTTGGTGTGAATATATGTTTATAAAGACGTTAATTAAAGTTTTACAGTTTTAGTCTCTCATAGCCCATTTATGGTGGGCTTACTTGTTTATACTTTAAACTTTGCCATTTTGTAGTTTATGTAAAAAGTTAGAGGTGAGACTTTAACAAATACAAAATCTGTTTGTATGTGTGCATAATGTTCAAGAGGGAAGAGGAGGGTGTTTGATCACTTGAACAACCCTCTGAGACGCCGATATCCAATGTTCATAGTGAATTATCATTTTTTCTTCACAACTCGTAACCAAGCCACACCAAGAAATTAAATTTCTAAAATAAGAGATATAAATATATGTCTAATTCACATTCGTTTATGTGGTGAGGAATTCTATAAGTACATGCCACCAGTTTCAGCCTCTCTTCTTATAAAGGTCAGCTTAACTCCGAGCACATGTATACATCAGGAGGCTCCTGAGAATGTATAACTGTGTTATCAGCGGTACACAGGTACTGATGCTCTACTGACCCACTTTCACCACACACCCACCTGGCTGGACCAATTAGTTACCTGTGAAAACAAAACTGATAAATCACAGGTGACCTTCAAGGTACAGGTGGTATTGGGTTGAATAAACAATACCTTGATGCTAGATTCCACAACATATACATACCTGTCAACTCTCACGCATCCTGCGTGAGACTCACGCATTTTACCTCAATCTCAAAGCACTCACGCATGGCCCATAAATACTCACGCATTTCTGACCACTTGAATTATATTTTTTTTTAAACGAAATTTACTAGAAATTAATTATCGTATCAGTGATATTTTCCGGATTTTAGGCTTCTGATTTCAATGTTTGAGGTAATATTGCTTCACACCTGTTGAATATTATGATAATTTTAGTTATTTTGTTAATGTTCAATGATGGTTATTGACTTATCTTTGAGTTAAAAATCATCCCCTTATTAAGCTACAAACCATAATTTTTTGGGGAGGGCTTTGCCCCCCTGCACCCCCCCCCCCCCCCCCCCCCCCCCCCCCCACCAAGGCTTCGCCCTGGACCTGACCGGGGGCTGCGCCCCCTGCACCCCAGCTTCTCACTCATTGCATCCCTCAGGGGTTGACAGCTATGCATATATTGTTCTGATTTTATTTTCATTATTGGCAAGTCTTATCTTATTTGTTCAGTTAGGTTAGACAAATTCATCAGCACTTTTCCTAATATCTTTATGGTTAATGCTGTGTCATATATTACTCAGCAGATACACAACAGGTAGTAATGAAGAAATCAAATATCTTGATTATTTTCCAAGAAATTGGACAATATTATTTTCATATTTGGATATTTGTAATTCATCTGTTACGTAAAAAAATGTGCCATTTGAAATAATTCTTGTTTGCCATAACTTTCTACAAACTTTACTGAGTAGTACACTTAAAAAAAAACTCCAATTAGCAAACTATTGCAGCATTGATTTTATTCCATGGTTTCACAACATTAAAAACTTACATTTCGAATTTACCTTGGTAATTAGTGGACAGCATACAGATAGGTAGGAAGTAGGTGAAGAAGGATTTGTAGTTTTCACCTTGACCAACATCAGGCATACCTGGCTAAGCCAATTAGTTACAGTATTAAAGAAAACATCACAGGTGGTTTTCAAGGAGACAGGTAGGAAACAAAAACAAACATAGATCTTACTTATCATTAAAGATATAGGTCACTGGTTTTACCTCCATTCTTGAAACTTTTTGTGTTACTTTAGAAGAATTATGAAAAAGAAAATTTGCATTATCATTCCCATAAAAGCCTTTAGCAGGGTACATATTTACACCTTCTAACGAATATCTCATCACCTATCTACAAGAAAACAAAAACCAATGGATTGTCACAGGTGTTCACCAAAGTAATTTACCATTGGTGAGTTAGAAACTTTGGGTCATATACCGGTAAACAAAATATTTTTTAAAAGTGTACATCTTGTTTATTACTCAAAATATGTTATAATTTTGTTAACGACATAAAAAAATCATCAGTTCATGAAACAAACAACTATATATAATACAACGTTTTTGTTAAAAAAAAATGATAAAGATTATATTTTACTCACAGAAATTGCTTACACAAAAAGATAATGGCCTGTCCTAACATTTCAACCATACCAATGCTTCAAAGACAGGTCATATTTTATAGGCCCTGGGCAATGAGAATTAAGAACTATTTTTATGTCTGTTGATATAAATACCCTAAATAAATTTGGACCGTCATCTATATTTACTCTCAAGCAAGATAAGAGTGGTTTTATACCTTGTAAAGTGTTGGTCTCCTATGAAATGCTTTTACTGTTAGGCATCTTGGATATAAATATATGTTTAGTCTCCCACAATGCCACATTAATACTTTGGTCCATATGAAAATAGGGCAAGGTTAGAAAAATAGAGCACTGGGCTCTGTAGATCATCAGGCTTTGTATTAACACAATCTCTTCCCCTCGATAAAACCAAGATGGAGGACAACCAATGGGGGACAGACAACTCCCATGCCATAAGCCTGTCCGACCTTGTAGGGCTGATGAGCTTAATATGGACTTGTTTCCTATGGCCCTTTTTGGCCCCTACTTGGTCCATATTTGCCCTCATTGCTCTCAATTTGGTCCCTACTTGTTCCATATTTGCCCTCAATTTAGCCCCTATTTGGTCCATATTTGCCCCCAATTTGGTCCCTATTTGGTCCATATTTGCCCTCGATTTGGCCCATATTTGCCCTCAATTTGGTCCATATTTTCCCTCAATTTGGTCCATATTTGCCCTCAATTTGGTCCCTATTTGATCTCTATTTGCCCTCAATTTGGTCCCTATTTGACCTCAATTTGGTCCCTATTTGACCTCAATTTGATATCTATTTGAACTCAATTTGATATCTATTTGAACTCAATTTGGTCCCTATTTGGAGTCCGACTGTTGTCATATGCAAAAGAAACTGTTAACATGATTGCAGATTTCTAGAGGTTTTAGTTGAAGAAGTCAACCATGATTTTGGTCATTATTTTTTAACACGTTACACCAAAGTTTCAAAGCTGTATCAGCTGACATCAGGACAAGCACTATACTTCTATAGCTACAGTCATCCATTCCTGGATACTGCATAGAACTTTAATCAATGGTACATCCATTGTGTTGTTGGGGGTCACTAAAACAAAATGTTATAAACGGTTTAATTCTATTGAGAAAAACTTACTTACCATTACCATTTGAATGGTTATTGGTTCAGCGATATAAAGGTAAAGTAGTAATTTCTGGTCGAAAACCTATTGTTGCGCGTCAATCAGACAAACTTAATTTTGGAAACTTCTTTATAACAAACATGGAGACAGATTTTGGTTTATAATATTTAACAGCATCAGCTGCATCCCCTTCAGATATAGTCATAATGTTCTCTGCACTCAAATACTCCATTTCAAGGATATAAAATGATCACACTTGACTTACAGGGCAATTTACTTGAAATATACAACAGTAGATTTTAACATGTCGGCTTTGTCTGTCACTTATAGCAAATACAAAGCTTGAAATCCAGATTAAGTTCCAGGAAAACAAAATCAAAGATTGGTTCTCATTTTTTTTTTTTTTTCCCTTTATTAGAACTGAGAATATTTTTAGAAAGTTTTATTTCAGTATATGTTGGACAGGCAGATGATAGACTCTGCTCTACTGGGTACTCATTGTCGTGGTTTATATTACTGGTAGTATTAGTTATAAATGTTTGTCATCACTGTCACCACGCTTCTCATCACTGTCATCCTTCCAGAAAGTGGTGATGTCACCCATCTCAATATTTACTCTCACTATTACAGTCAACAATAGGTGCTGTGCAAAACAGTAATAAAGTTGCAAAAATATTTCAATATCATAATATGTAATATAAATAGAACAAAGCAACAAAATTAATATTAGGTCATATTTGATAATATATTATATAAATTGTCATGATTATTTTCCATGTCATTTCTCAGTTTAATGTGAAAAGAATTCCAGCCATTTTAAAATAGAAAGTTTTATCTTATCTTAAAAATCACAAATATGTTTAGGTGAGGTGAGGTGAGTTGGGGTTTAACGCCGCTTTCAAGAGTATTTCACTTATATCGCGGCTGCTAGTATTATGGCAGGGAGAAAGCCCGCAACACCATGTGGCTATGCATTGCGGTGAAACCTGCGAGCATCGGCTGGAACTAGCGAACCATGGGTGGTACTACGCTGAATTTCAGTGTAGCATTGCACCCAAACCTTACTCGTGTAGAACAGTTCTCTACTGCAGAGAAAGTTGCGGTGCCCCTGGCGGGATTCGAACCCCGGACCTCTTGATCCCAAGCCGAACGCGCTAACCACTGCGCTTTCCCGCCAACCAAATATGTTTAGGTACATTTTATGCAATAAACGTTTCATTTGGCACCAGTCATGCTTATAGGAGTAACCTTGTGATGAGATGAGATATACCTGACAACACATGGATAACAAATTCTCTATCGTACCTTGTTCTATAAATGCTTGTGAAATACGGGGATCTATCACTGAAAATAAACCTTGTTATTTGTCACCAGTGTTACAACATTGGAAAATGGCATCAGCCACAGAAAGACATATAATCACTAAACATTCTGGACTTTATGTAAGTGCAAGTGATATTCTGGCACTGGAGTTGTGCTGACATTGGTGCAGCTATACCCTGGTAGATGATGTGATCCCACTGATCTCAATGGTACATGTATCTAATAATAGGGATACACCGGTCTGGAGACTCTGTGAATGTGCCAACCACTCTCTCACCCACGTGGAGCACGTGCTTCATGCATGGCACCTACCTGCAGGATAACCTTATAACATTCATTGAGACAAATTACCCAAGATCTCTGATAGGAGATAGAGAACAGACGTAGATCAATTTGGGATATAAGGTCATTCCAACTCAGGTTCGACAACCTGTTGTTGGGATTGCGATTTTGTGTGTGAATTGTTTTTATAAAATGAATATTTATTTTTGAACCAGAAGTATTTTGATATACAGATGTAGATACTCATAAAAGCTTTCACCTGGACTGAATATTAATCAAGGATAGGTATGCTCTGCTTTGTTACGTGACACATTTACTCTAAAACTTATTGAAGAATAAAGGATTTGGCTGTCACTGGAGCTTTCGATCTCGGTGGAAAAGACGCTAAATTAGAAACCCCTGTCTACTACAGAATATATGGTTAAAAGTAAAACTAATCTGAGGTCTATGTCAATGGGAACACACTGTAATATTCGAGTTGATAAATGATACAAAATTTTCACACTTCGCCATTGGCTAAAAATCTTTTTTGAGCCATTGGTTCTGTAGTTCCTCTGGTTTATTCTGTAAGTTTGATGACTTACACATCATATACGGTAGTAGGTTTTTTTTCAAATGAATCGTCACCAAACATGCAATTAATGCTGCTGAAGGTTGATGTGCACAGGTTTTCATTTTTCTATAGCTCTCTGTTCATTGAGTAAACTAATAGCTTTTAGTGAGTGCTCGATCCCTGTTGAACAGCAGATCGCGACTCAATGCTAATGGACTCAAATCTCAAAATATTTTTTTGGGTTAAAAATGTCTGTAAAGTGCTAAATGGCTTGCTTATTTATTAAAACAGCTAAAACCATGCCTGAAGTAGGCAAAATAAATGTTCACTTTCCCACCCCAGTGAAAATAACACAAACATGATGACATCATGTGTACAATGGTATGTCATCATGTGTACAATGGTATGACATCACTACAATCAATGCAACATCTCTGTTGCTAACAACAATGTATGGATGTCACCAGAACTGCTTCAATTGGGTAACTTTTTATGACAGCTAGAATTTAACAACACCACATTTCTGAACGTAGAAGTATATAAACGGAAAGGTTTGTGTTTTCAGCGTAACATCATTTATCTGTCATTTGGTAAAGTCTATATTGTCACTTTTGGCTGCTCTGCTTGTGACAATATTAGTTTTATTCATCACTCAATGAAAGATATGTGTTACACTGAAAACTATTCTCTTTTTATTACTCTCAAAACTGTGTCATGTGACCTTTTCTCAATTTTGATCAGGTGATACAAAATCCACACTTCTTTCGTAAAAGTCATATAACACTCTTGCTCGGACAATAATCACTATTTATAGTGGAAATAAGGTACAGATGGAGATAGCAATCTAAAAACCTATTCACCTGGCAGGTCAGCAGTACAGTAACATCGTGTCTATATGTGTATGTGAATGTTTAATTCGTATCCAATAAATATATGCAGCAACAGATATTCACAAAGAGGCTGACAAGAATCCAGTGGCTGTAGACAGACTGGTTTCAATGCATTCAGAGTCTTGTCTAGAAAGCTACATACTGTTCATCCAAAGGCTATTGAACTAATTAGATTTAAGACAAAACAAATCTGTCATATTTTGCCAAGACTAGAAAGCTCAACAGCAAAATTTTAAAATGAAAGATTTTAAAAGCTTTTCATTATTTCTAATTTCAGAGCCTTGTCTAGAAGTTCCATACTGCTCATCCACAGGACTCTTGTACTGGCTAGATATAAGACAAAACAAGTGTTTGCCACTAACATGGCAATGTCCCCCGCCGGTGACATTGAGTTAGTAAGAACATCATTGGAGCTACTTTATATATTGCATTACTGGTAAAAAGTGCCATGATGATCAGCAAATTCTAAGACTTTAATTTCAGAGCCTTGTCTATAAAGTTCCATACTGCTCATCCACTGGCTAGGACTCTTGTACTGGCTAGATTTAAGACAAAACAAACCTATCATATTTTAAAAGCTTTTCATTATTTCTAATTTCAGAGCCTTGTCTATAAAGTTTCATACTGTTCATCCACAGGACTATTGTACTGGCTAGATTTAAGACAAAACAAATCATTTCAGCAAGTCTAGAAGGCTTAATAGAAATATCTTAAAATTAAAGATTTTACAAGTTTTATTTCATTTTTTAAAAAGTTTTGTACTTTTTGACAAAATGTCCATATACCTCTTAACAGTTTAGACTTTCTGGCGATTCATATTCTTGTTCAGGATAGAGTGATAGATCTGTGTACTATGAATCCCATAGACAGATTTGGTATGTCTCTGAAACTTTCATAAAATAGGACCAACCCCTCGGACAATAAATTCATTGTAAAATTTGTATCTTTTCAACATCATCCTTTTTCACATACATTACAAAATCAAATTTCTAGATTATTTTGACAATTATTAAGCAATCTTTCAACTATTTGTGATGTATTTTGCAATAAATAAATAGTAACATCAAAATGAATTGAAGCTTGGAAACCAGGGACAAAAACACAAATCCTTTAAATGGCATGAATATTAATCTAAAAATGAATAAAAATAAATTCAAATCATAAATCTTAAAATTGCAGGGTACAAAATTTGAATATTCACGGAGCAATCACAGTCGGACTCTACAGAAGAAAATACCATTATCAACCCGCTAGTGACTACTAATGTCTAAAAGCATATATCAATTTTAAAAGCTTTAAAGGAAAGTCAAGAAAACATCTAAGCTAAGACTAAAAGCTCTATAAATAACTCTTTGCAAACTTCAAAATTAAAACTTACAGACTGACGATCCTGAAAACAGATAGATTCAATGCATATTAAGTAATATTATATAAATGCATAAATGTTCATTCATCAAACTCTAAAATATAAACCACAACTCAAAGACTTAATTATGCTCCTGAAAATGAAAGATTTTATGAATAATACTCAAAATGGATATACCATATTTCCATTATCAGACTCTCACAATTGAGAACTCAAATCTCAGAGCGTCAGTGGAAATAATTTTAGGGATTCTACATTAAATCATTTGGAATCTCCATTGTAAACAAGCCGCACACCTGGCACTTATGGGAGACTTTTATAGAAAATATGCTAAAGAGAAAAGAACCCAAAAAAATCATCAATATCACAACACAGGATGTATAAAACACATTTAAAATATATAAAACAAGTAGTTGTCACTAAGGTGACATGATCCCCCGCCGCAAATTAATACTTCAAAATTTAAAAATAATGTCAAGATCAGCAAAATTGACCGTCAAACATGTTAAAAAAGTCAAAGTTCCACTGTGACCTTGAGAAAAATGGCAAGGTCATCAAAATCTAATCTACCCTTTGTGTAAGATATGATGAAATTCCAGTGAATGGTTCTTGAGATATCCCGCTGACAAGTATTACACACATGTACATCAACATGTCGAAAAATTTAAAATTCCACTGTGACCTTGAGAATAATGTCAAGGTCACCAAAATCTTATCAGTCCTTTTGCTTTTTGTAAGATATAATGAAATTTCGGTGAATGGTTCTTGAGTTATTCTGCTGACAACCTTAACATGTACATTAACATGTCGAAAAATTCAAAGTTCTGCTGTGACCTTGAAAATAATGTCAAGGTCACCAAAATCTATTCAGCCGGTCGTCTTCCCTAGAAGGTGCTTTGAGTAAGAAATGATGGAATTCCAGTGAATGGTTCTTGAGATATTCCGCTGACAAGCTTTACATGTACATTAACATGTTGAAAACTTCAAAGTGCTGCTGTGACCTTGAAAATAATGTCAATTTCACTAAAATCTAATCAGCCCATCATCATCCCTAGAAGGTGCTTTGTGCAAGAAATGATGGAATTCCGGTGAATGGTTCTTGAGATATCCCGCTGACAAGCTTTACATGTACATTAACATGTTGAAAACTTCAAAGTTCCGCTGTGACCTTGAAAATAATGTCAAGGTCACCAAAATCTAATCAACCCGTCGTCTTGCCTTGGAGAAGCTATGTATAAAATATGAAGAGAATCCAGCGAATGGTTATTGAGATATCCCGCTGACAAGGGTAAAATGACAAAGTCTCGTTGTGACCTTGAAATGAAGGTCAAGGTCTCAAACTACTGTAGGAACATTACTCTTCCTATGATGAACCCATATGCAAAATATGAAAAGAATCCAGTGAATGGTATTTGAGTTATTCCATTTCGTACGGACGTACGGACGGACGGACGGACGTACGGACGGACGCAGCCGAATACTATATCCCCCGCTTCGCGCTAAACGCGCGGCGGGGGATAATAAACATAGTATATACAGATTTTAAAATCAAATTTCAGGTCGATCTATAGAAAAACTCACAGACAATAAGAACTTCAGTGCAGTGACATGGAAGTCCAGAGAGATTTAGCTACTGCATACGTAGGTATTTGCTTATCTATGTGAACCACCTGTGCCGAATGACGCTGTTTACATCAGAGCTGCTGTTATGAAGTAAACAGGCAGCGACCTTGCTCACTGTATCAGATTGACAAGCACACAACACGCTGGTGTATATCGTCACTTGTGATGCTGTATAGGCTTACCTACATTTGTTAGTCGTTCAGGTGTGTCTTCGGTGTTTATGTTTCCACTTTTTAACTCTCACTCACCTGATATACTTTTCCCCATAAATTATCTGAGTAAATAAAACTATCACACAAATGTGATACAAAATCAGGTATTATCACTTGTGACACTGAATATTTTCACTTAGGTACATTTGTAAATCATTCAAGCGTGTTCCAGGTAAATAGGTAATTCTTACTTACACACAAAATTGCTATTAAAATAACAAATGCAAATTTTTTTTGTTTCTAATGCTATTTATTTTGTACCAAAGTTTTCAGTTGTCATTCATTAGGCGTGACTTGGATAAATTTATTTACCCGGTACATGAAATGATCCCAATCATGAACAATATGAAACATCCAACTAAATAACTTGAACATTTATTCATTATTTATGTTAAGCATTTATACCAACATATTTTAATCATTTATATGTGTTTTGTGATATTTTTTAACTTACCTGCATGGATCTACCTCTGGCAAGATATAGGTCTTAGTGGAGCGTCCACTGATATACACGAAAAAACTAAGTTAGATTCAAATTTTGAGCAATCACCAGTACAGTCAGTGAGAGTTAGTTTGAATTCCCTGCAGTAAATTTCCATTGGGAAGGTTGGCAGACATTCATTTCTTACATGGGTAAGTACAGCCTTGAGTTTATAACACTCAGCTTCTAATTACAATAAATCAAACAAAATTAAAAACTTGTTAACAAAAGCACAAACAAGTAGGATAGAATCAGAAACATGGTTATCTTGCGCTGTTCTGGTACTCTGTACAGAATCTTTGCTTCTTTTTTTGTGATCTTTTAATTTTCTGTTTTTCTGAAGTTTTGGATTTTCTTTTTGAGATTAGATTATCTATTGGATTATAAATTAAATGTTGCTCTTAAGAGTTTTTCACTGTCACCACAGCGGCTTATAGCATCATAGGAAAAGAGCCTACAAGACTCCCAGGTGTTGCTATGTGTTACATTGAAGGTGAGGTGAGGTGAGGCACTGCCCCCCCACTTTTCCGCAGCCTGAATTTTTTTGGAGGACCAAAATCGAGATGTAACTATATATACATGTAACTATAATGAGAAAAACTTTGATTTTGCAAGGTACCTCCCCAAAAATGTAATTTTTTTGGGATGTAGCGGTTCTTGAGAAGGCGAAAGTGCCATATTTTCGGCTTAAAGGACTAAAACGGCATTGTCAAACGCCCAAAATATGACCTGGTTTCAAATCATTGGGCAAACTGTAGTAATATTCATTGCTAAAAGGTTATCTGACGCTAAAAAATTACACCTTTGCACCTCTATCTATAGCAAGCACCCCCCCCCCCCCCCCAAAAAGTAACAATCTTGCCCCCCCCTCCCCCGCTTAGTAAGTAACAATCTTGCCCCCCCTCCCCACAATTCAAATCTTGCCCCCCCCCATTTTTTTAACCGTTCCTACGCCTATGATTATTGCAAGCAGAAAGCCTTCAAACCATGGTGGCTATGCATTGTGGTTAAACCTGCGAGCAACAGCTGGAACTAGCAAACAATGGGTGTTACTGTGCTGAAATTCAGTGTAGCATTGCACCCAAACCTTACTGCATGTAAAATTGTTCTCCACAGCAGACAAAGTTGAAATGAAACCAGTATTAAAGGTTTTAACAAGTGGACCATGGTTAGTTCTGCAAGTCTCCATGCCATTCTGACAAACTTAATTGGCAAGTTTCCGGAAAATCTCAAACCTGCCATCAATATTCATTTTCATTTTTTCTGAAGTATTCAAAAGACTGATAGATTCTAAACAGATTTTATTTATTAAGTTGGTTTATGGACCATATATAGAGATTATTACCCGAGGAAGTGTGTCATATGACTTTTACGAAACGAGTGTGAATTTTTGTATTGCTCAAGCGAGAGCGAGGGTTAAACACAAATTTGTACGAGTTTCATAAAAGTCATATGACACACTTTCGAGTGTAATAATTTCTTTATTACCTATTTTATTCCATTTGATTTGCGTAAAAATAGCCAGAAAACGGAAAATTATATATTCTAAATAAATTCTGTCCCTGTATTTCTTCCCTAAAATTCTTTCATCTGCACTAGAGCAAATTTGCTTTTTATTTGATAAAATTGTTTGCCTCCTGCATTCAAACATTTTGCCATCCATAAACCAAATTATTCATTTTGTCTGGCTTTAACAAACATTATAACAAGCAAAATTAATATCGTACACAGAGCAAATATTTCCATCTAACTCCAAAATTTACTTACCATCAAACAAAATCAATAAAAAAAAGATTTCAGACAAAAAACTGTAATCAACTCACCGACTTGTGAGGTCTAAACATGGAATCTTCAAGTAGATGATGCATGCGACTCTCTTCCGCCTGTTTGCGCGTGTAGATGGCGTCGATAGCCTGCATGTCTATCACAGTCTTTCCTCTCTCAACGGACCCCTCACTACCTAACATGCTGCGGTAAAAAGAAGAAAATCTAATTAAACATTTTACGGCAGTGATCAGAGAATTTTTAATTCAAAGGGGGGGGCATGTGTAACCTTCAAATCAGGTCTCAAATATAATCATGGGGTATGTTTTCTAAATGTTTTTTTAAACTTAAGTCATGTGACATTTTTGCTTTTGTATTCATCTCTATACCTTCGTGACGGGATAATTATTAAATTAGTCTTAAATCAATCAATATTATAGGTGTTGTTATTTAGGTAAGTATAAAGACTCCAGTATGATGTGAAACAAACAAGGTGGTGCACAAACACACACAGAGAAAGTTGTGGTGATTTGGGGAAGGGGGAGGGGGGAGATTAGAGAAAGGGAGAAGCATTTATACATGCTTTGGCAGCCATTTTGCTGAATAGTTTTCCTTTCATGATTTGTTATAATAAATGTGATTAAAAGTGTTTCATAAAAATAAATTCTCTTATACCAAGATTTATGTTTCGTGTATCAATATTGACAAAATTTATGATAAAGAAAGAAGATGAAATTTTAAAATATTTCACCCATGAGCATTTAAAAAAATGCCAAATTACATACAGGGGTCACATTAAACAACATGCCATAATAGTCATGCCATAAAAATTAAACAAACTTTTACATATCTGCAAAATGAATTGGTTAAACAGTGATTTTAAACCTCTTCATTCACTTCTTAACACTTCTATAAATATTTTGGTTTCAAAATCTGTAAGCCAGCGATCACTGACTTTTCAAATTTTATCTTTGACTGAAAATAATTCCCCAAAGATGACAGCTTACATTTTTTAAAACAATTAACATCCAAATTGGTTTGTATGACTTCAGACAGTATGCTTTGACTTTAAACACTTTGCATCAGTTATTTTAGATACATGTTGAAAATAAAAGTAAAAGACATTTTAATGAAGCTATCTTGAACAAATTTTCGAACATTGAGAAAACAATTTTGCTAGTGACATGTCTATAAATTGGCATGATTGTCAGGGAAATGGACAATGAGGAAGGTTGAGGTTGTGGCAAGAAAAGATTTCTCAGTTAACATACATAATTGACTCTCTGAAACAGTAACACATCAAAGTAACAGAAAATAGATAAAATAGCCTGATATTAATGAACAAAACATGAAATTTAGAAGAAAAAGAAAACCTGCTCAAATTAATTACAACACGAAACGGGAAAGGTAACCTATTCTCTTGTCACTTTGGATTTTCTATCATAACCTCTGTTACACAGAGGTGAAATTTCACTGTCTGCGCATAATCATAAGTTTGCAACACTGGTAACATCCGTGTTTTTGTCCAATCAAACGCTGTTTCATATCTGTGACCGAATTCTGTCTAGTCACAATATGCGCACATTGTACAGAAGAAGCAACTATAGTCTTCTAACATTGTTACATTTGGGATAACACTACCTTCATTAGTACAAATTCTTGTACTTTTTCGGGCCAAGTCCCTTGTGGTATCCGAACCCAAAAAATCGAGGTCCAACAATCGATAGTTATGCTACTTTTACATTCAGTACCCCTCTGATAGATGTTGAATTGGCACAGCTCTCTATCTAAATGGCATGTATTTCTAATGCATTCAGTCTTGATAAAGTGTATGTTCAGCTCTGACAATTTGTAAAGTTGACATGATGGCATGTGGTCTTGAGCACAGTGAAGTTCAGCAAGAATGGTCATGGTACAACACTAGATTGGTGACCCACTATATTATCTACCCCAATTGTTATTTGAAGCAATATCAATCTAACTAATGTTGGAAGTATCTATTCCCAGCTGAGTTGACAGAGCTGTGATTTTTTACAACTCCAACAACTCAATCATTGGATCTATAAACAAGGATACTTACTCAACAGAATCAGCGACAGAGTACGATCGTATAACCTTGGCCAGGGATGGTTCAGGTGTGAGTTGTGACTTAAAGTTGCCGTGAGTCTCGATATGGTCCATGGCGTCTTGCAGATTCAGTTTCGTAAAAACCTGGAATATCTTTGTCTCCCTTGTTTTTGGTTTCTCCCTGAGTAGAAGTGGTTTGAGGTACTTTGTGTTGTAATGTTCAAACCTGAAATATAAGATAAACAAAAGCTGATGGTACTTCAGAATTTGAAAGAGCTTTGATATTATCTGATGTACCCATTATTGTGTGCATCATCACAGGAGAAATATGAATACAGGATTTAAGAAATCAAGTTCGCTAACCCGAATGTGTTCTGTAATAAAGTATAGTTTTGTCCTTAACTATTATAGTTAAAGCACAAAGACGTTCTAGATATAGTATTTCATCGGCAATCATATAATATCAGTAATATAATAAGCAGTACTTACTTATCCCTGATGGAGTTGTGTCCCGTTCTTCCTACCAGATCTTCTATACCAGCCATGAGATGGTCTATAAACTGAATCATGTACATAGAGGTCATTGGACGTTCAAGTAAACTTTTAACGAAAAATTTAATGGGTTCTGATTGAAATGCAAACATATAGAGAGAGGAAATCTCCAGGTTCTTAGAAGTGAGGTAAAATCTTTGCGAAACTTGAATTTGCGAACAGTGGTGGTTCCGCAGTGACTGACACTGCAGCAATACACCAAGCCTCACGGTAAACAAGAACAGCGAGGTGAGGTGAGGTGAGTTGGGGTTTAACGCCACTTTCAAGTGTATTTCACTTATATCACGGCTGCTAGTATTATTGCAGGAAGAAAGCCCAAACTCTATGATGGCTATGCATTGCGCTGAAACCTGCGAGCATCGCCTGGAACTAGGAAAGAATGGGTGGTACTACGCTGAAATTCAGTGTAGCATTGCACCCAAACCTTACTGCGTGTAGAACTGTTCTCCACAGCAGAAAAGTCTTGATCCGAAGCCGGTCGCGCTATCCCGCCCCTCATGTAGAACAGTTCTCTATGGAAAAAGTTGCAGTAGACCTTATGGGAGGTGAACCCATTTCTGTAGATATTTATATACTTCTAGTTGATAATGAGTTCAATGTATGCGATTCGCACAAAATATGTGGCTTAGTTCTTATTTAACGAAACACTGCAACTCTACATCTATTTCAACATCAGAATAGAAAGATAGATAACATTGTTTTCTAAATGATACAGGAAGTCTTGAACAAAAGCATGTAAATACAATTATCTTTATTTCATGAAATGCTTGACGTCCTGTATTATGGGATAGCACCAAGATGAAGAATGTTAAAACTTTCGAAACATGTAACAACAAATTAATAGTCTAATCTTTCCTTGGACAACTCTATCTCCATGGCAGATTAATTCTAAATACAATTATCATCATGAATTTTTGTATCTTAGATTATTACAAATAATAATTATCTCCTTTCTTATATGATCCCTCTTTGAAGATTTCTAAATCTTTCATATTGGCTGCAGTTATTCATTAACATTTGGACATACAGTACATGCTTACATTGCAAAGACACTCAATACTATCTAAACATCAAAGGATACTTTCATTAATGACAGTCGTTAACAACATGGATGCATTTTGAATATGATCAACATTCATGCAAATATGACAATATTGAGAATTCAAACATAAGGGATGACAAGAAAATTTATCGGCCATTTTGTCAAATGTGATACTTGTCAAAAGTCACACAATCATTCTATTTGTTCAGTTATTTTAACAGCATATGTTTGGATGTTTTTTCATAAAATTAACCTCAAATATATTTTTACATTTTGAAATATTCAGTTACTCACCCGTTCATGGAGTCGTTCGTTCATCGTAGGATCGAAGTTTTTTGCTCTTTCTATTTTGAGAGCATTAACTACCGGTTTAATGGTTATACCCTGAATATCAAGAAAATATTAGTAGAACATAAAACA